>JAKCPI010016732.1:0-15560 GCA_023213315.1 Euborellia annulipes | reverse complement strand
GCTGCTGAGGCCTTGTAGGCTATTTAATTAATGGGAATTTGGTAGCTGTGACTCTAGTTGATTTGAATGAGGGCAGGCTCAGCCAAATAAAAAGCCTTTAAATGATTATCAATCCCGGAGACGTTTCGTCTCATCATCCGTCCGAATGCAATATTTCGATTCGGAATGATTATGAGACATTAAATATATCTCGAAACGTGTCCGGGATTGATAAGCATTTAAAGGCTTTTTATTTGAATTGTATCAATGCCGTTTCACACGCTTTTATCTAATTTGTCCACAAATGGCAATTCGTCCTTATAGATATTAATTTGGGCTTGAACAGAACCTAGGACTATGGGTGAAATAGTTCAGAACCAATCACGTGTGCATAAGTCCAGCATTTTCTTATGCAATGACGTCACTCTGAAACAAGAAAAGGTGTTAGCGAAATTAAAATTAATAAAAATTTATGAAATTAAGATATGTCAACACCAAATTTTTTTCTCAAATAGTAAATTTATTTTGGGTCACCCTATTAAAACAAAAATTATTTGATGGCACAACTTCTTTTTTTTTATAGCTTCATTAATATAAAATGTCTTGACTTCGACTACTTGTAAAAGTGGCATATATTATATAATTAAATAAACATAAAAATAAATTTCTTCTTGTTCCAAATATAAATACTATATTTAATGACTAATTGAATTATTATTTAAATCAAAGCCCACATTAAACTATATTAAGCGAGGGAGCATCTAACGAATTATTAAGTCAAATCTCTTATTATTTGGCTCCTTTCTTTTATTACTAATTTGTTATTCTGGTCATTTGATTAAGCGAAAGAATAAATTTAAAAAGTTCTTAATTAGACACATACAGTGTCCTAAAAAATATTTTTCTCAAAAAATATAGCCTACTTAACATTTTGTAATAATTTTTATATAATTGTTTAATGAATGAATGTGGGAAAAAAAATTGAATGCCTGCACTTTCTAGGCTTTAAATCGTCTCTTTTTCAAACGTGGAATTTTTATATTCAACAAGAAACCCATCCGTAAAAATATAACACGAAACTTTCCTAAAATTCGCTAGCTTTTATATAACAGGCCATTCGCTTCTATCTAAATCACTTCACTCCTGGATATATCATGAGAATTTTATAGATAAATAGACATTTATAAATTTTATTATTGAAAAGGTTTGACATAAATAATAACAGCTGAAATCTAGGGAAAGTAGAGTTGAATATGAATATAATTATTATAACTAATTCATTTTTTAAATAAAGAAAAAAAAAAACTAGAAAACCGACCATATATTTTTAATAAATCCGAAAAGGAATTCGAGTAAAAAAATCATTTTTTATATAATTTAAGCCACCTGAGTTTCTTGAGTTTATAAAATCCATATTTCTATAGGTAATTAATTCTGGCAAGTTTTATGGTTAGCCATTCACTCGTGCATAACTATTTAATTTAATTTCCAAATGGGAAAAAAAATTTTATTTTTTAGAAAACTTTAAATTTATTAGACCTCTTTGGTATCGAAATTAGGCATTGTTTTAAGGAATTAGACTTAATGAATATTAAATAAGGAAACCAAATATTTGCAATTTTGAGCAGTGACTACAGCCCGGTTGTTGATACAAATGCATCTTTGTATAAAAGCTGAAACTTTGCAGTTATCCATTTCATGAGTATTAGATCCGAAGTAACCCTCTTTGTTCCGAGCATATGTGCATATTTTAGCCTTTTTTTGAACAATTTCCATGCACAATGCATGTTTTGTCAGTTTTTAACCATTTTTTGGTCATTTTATAGTGCAAAACAGCCTCATTTTCCATGCATATTTTAACATTTTTTTAAAGAAAAAAGCACGTTTTGATTATTTTTGTGTAGTTGCTTTTAAAGTCCAATTTATGTGACAAAAATTAAAAATTATTTTTAATATTTTCAAACTTTTAGGCTTTACAGGTTGGAATAGAAATGTAAAAGATCAACATTTCAACCTCAATTTGTCGCAGATTTTTTCTTTTAAGTATGCGCCTAGCGCCTGTCACTTCTTGCGATGTAGAAAGATCATTTTCAGCTTTCAATAACGTTTTCTCAGTTAAAAGCATGTTCTTAAACGAAGAAAATTTAGAGAAATTGGCTATTGTTCAATGTTATTAAAAAAAAAAAATGCGACCCAATTTGTGACAGAGCATATTTTTTACTGTTTTTCCCCTCATTGTGCACATTTGGTCATTTTATAGTGCATAGTCGCAAAACCCGCCTTCGGCGGCCTTTCCGCCTAGCCAGGGGGCTGCGCCCCTGGACCCCCTTGCTCGCCTTGGGCGAGCAAGTTTATTCCCGATTTGGGATATTTCTTGTTGCAATGCAAGTGTTAAGATGTTAAGGAAGTATCTTATATTCAAGCGACACATGAAACCACTTTGACCGATTGGGCACAGCACAAAAGGGTCTGTTTATGAGTGTTTAAAGGGTCAGTCACCTGCGTCCTCTCTTCGCTTTTCAACTGCTGCGTAGCCCCCACCCCCAGCCCATAGTCAGGTAGGAAGCTGGTTCACACAGCACAAGGGACGCTCTCTAATTTCTAGCCAACTTGTTGTTTTTGTGTTCCCATATTGAAGAAATTTGATTATAATTAATTTTCCAAAATATTTAAGAGATTCAAATTATTACTACGTTACTCCCTGGTCCATGTACTATATGTGTACTTAATTTCAAATGGATTCATTGAAAATTGTGGATTTCTATAGAACATATACATACATATTTACATACATACATACATTTTTCCCATTTCATTTTTATATATATAGATTAATGATTAAAAATGATCGAGGGATGCACACGCCAGCAGCAGGTCTGCATAGTGAACCTTTAGGGACACACAGGGATAGCACAGACCTGCATCAGGGACACACACAGTAGATCGAAAGTGACCAGAAGAAAAATGTATGTCCCTGGTGCGGGTGTGTGTACTCCCGTGTGTCCCTCAAGGTTCACTATGGAGACCTGCTGCGGGCGTGTGGATCCCTCGATCATTTTTAATCATTTTTACTCGGGTAAGGTTTGATTGGACATGAACATCCGGGCTCTAATAATAAGTTTAAAATAAATAAAAAGGTCTCATATCACCATCCTCCTCAATTAATTTAAAATATCTTTTAACACAAAGTCAATCAATCGGTAGTTTGCATTAATACTAATTTGAAAATTTCTCTCCATATATGAAATTTCAAAATTATCCTTCATCAATAAATGCTCCTTTATCTTTTAAAGTGGGACAAAACGTTTCGAATTTTTTTCCTCGTTGGAAATTTTTTAAACAAATATTTAATCGAGAATGAAGCGCGTTCTTTTAATTGATAAATATAAGAGCGTTCCAAATTTCGAGTTATTTCATTTGCACAATATATTACTTCTTCATTGTCGAAGAAATGAGGCCGTTCTGTTTTAGAAAACTTTTGTCAAACAAAATTTACGAATTTTTTATACAATGAGAGATCGTCTAACAAATATTTTTTTTAAATAAATGTCTGAATAAATTTCTTCTTCATATTTAAAAACATTGCATTGATCATGAGATTATTATTATTATTATCATCATAATATTTAACTGTTTTTGAAATTATCTATGGATATAAAATAACTGTTTTATGAAAACTATTACGTAAGAAAAATATAGTTTGTTAAATTTAATAAATAAAATCAAATTTCAAATGATGCCGAAATTTTATTATTATGCTATCTAACTTTCAATAAGCAAAAACGAACGAATTATGTGCTTCATGGTAAATTTTAGATTTAGGCCTACTAATAAAGAGACATCAGATTTTTTCCTCAAATCTTATAGATAGGATATTGGATGGTTGGAGTTTCCCGTCGGGTTTTTAACCCATCATTAATTGGGTCGTTTGTGTATGTACCCCTAGAAGGAGACTTTGACAATACTGATTAATTTGATGCTAAAAGCGAATTTGTTTTTATTTCATATCGGCAATCAGGTTATATAGAAGCAACAAAAATTTTATTTGGCCTTTTTTTTTGCTCATCCAATTTTGCTAATTTATTTTTGGAGGCTGAGTTAGTTGCAGAGCCCGGATGTTCATGCACAATCAAACCTTAAGATGTGCATGCATTAATGCGCTATAAACTGACTAAATATGAACAATGAATGGAAAAAACAGTAAAAATATGCTCTATCACAAATTGAGTCGCATTTTATAATATATTTTTTATTTTTGTTTATAACAATGAACAACAGCAATTTCGCATAATTTTCTTAGTATAAGCACATGCGTTTATTTGAGAACACGTTCTTGAACGCAGAATATTGTAATAAGTGACAGGCGCATACTTGAAATATGGGACACATTGAGGTGGAAATGTTCATCTTTTACATTTCCACCCTGTAAAGCAGCAAAGTTTGAAAATATTAAAAATAATTTTTAATTTTTTTTCACATAAATTCGACTTTAAAAGCAACTACACAAAAATATTCAAAACATGCTTTTTTCTTTAAAAAAAATGTTAAAATTTGCATGATGTTTTGGTTGGCACTTGGCAAAACATGCATTGTGCATGGAATTTGTTCAAACAAGCCAAAATATGCACATATGCTCGTGACAAAGAGGGTTATTTCGAGTCGAATATTCATAAAATGGATAACTGCAACTTTTCAGGAACGTATTCAGCTTCAATACAAACATGCATTTGCATCAACATCCGGGCTCTAGTTATCCTATTTACAAGAGTTGGAAGAAATTCACTTTAATAGCAAATGTCGCTTCGTGCAGATAACAATGCGATCATTGAGGAGTGATGAAAAAGTGAGAGGAGAAGCATTTACTCTCACAAACAAATTATTTTTAGAAAAAGAAGAAAACGGAGCTTTTTCAGGCCAATTATATGATATTTTTTTTAAGAACAAGCGACGTTTCGATCATCATCTTCAGGCTAGAAGAATATATAATGAATAAACATAATCAATACAATGTATTCATACCCAATTTTTTCCCCTAAAATATGAAATTCAGAATGGTCATCTGAGCGATTCATATCCCCAAGACATTATAACCTGGAAACCCAACCTTTCTCATTGTGAAATAAAGAACACAGTAATTCTATCTGTCTCATCGTTATAATAAAACAAAAACTTGATCTTTCTTTTATTAGATTAAATATTTTCCCCCATCCTATTCGGAGATGTATGGATACTGGATATACCATAGCTACGTGAAAGAAATAAAATCCGAATGCAAGATGCGCGATTGCGCAAGACGAGAGTGAGAGAGCAGGCGGGATGGCGCATGGCCTTGCCCCAGGCCTTGCGCCTGCAACCGCCGAGACGCAACCTGCGATCCGCACTCCGGTACTTTTGTTTAAAGAGTCCTCGTCATTTATTCGTTCCCAGCAACTGTAATGAATGGATCCATCCATCTAACTTGGTATTCTTAACTTTGGCCTACAAATAAGAATGAAAAATTCACCCAGGGATGGCGAGAGGCGACTGAAAAGTGGGCCGGTAGCCTTGGCTTTGAACAAACGAAGCAAATTTGAATATTATCTTAGAAAAACTCTTTTTTTTTATATCAATAATTTTTTTGGAATATTTCCAATGCATGTCATGACATGACCTCATAAGAAATGCAAGTGCAATTTCAATTCCACAGTTGTCTTATGTCAAAAACGAGACAGTGTTATAAAATAATGAGTAGAGATTTAGAAGGGGTCTATAATTTTTTTATACGCCATTTACGTTTTTATGCATAATAGATATATATATACATAAATGTTAGTGTTACGAGAAATAAATAAGACGTGGTTCAGTTCTCTACAAAAACTATAGAAAATGGGACAAAATTGACATTTTCATTAAAACGATGGTACTGCCAAGAAATATGAAAAAAAAGGTACTGTCCCGTTCAAAACGGTACGTATGCTTACTCTAATTCTATTTAATCTCAATTTACATAGTTAATTTAGGGTAGTTGCTATTTACTCTAAATGTAGGGCCTTCACTTGACTGATGTAAGCAACAAGAGAAGAATGTTGGCCAAGATCATTGTTGGTTAAGCAACGTCAAACTCTGCTGAAACTTGGATAGGCATTCAAACTCGGAACGGAAGCTATCAATACTAATTTTGTTAATAATTTAGTAATCAGGCTAAAAATAAGTAAAATCAATGATATTTTCATTGATTTATTTAGGTGCCTCAAGTAAGCTGTTATTGTTAAGAATGGTGAACTGGGCTTTTAAGGGGATAGTATGCGTTGGCCCTCGACTTGTCAGAACGAACGTACTTTGAGAAAAGCCGGTGGTCCATATTAAACACCCGGTCCATAACTGGCGCACTTCCCCTATCTTCATATTTTACTTTCTTTTAACACTAATCAACTTTATCATTTGTTTTTCGAAATTTTATTTTGACTCCTGGGATCAGAAGACCACTGTAATAGGATGAATTTTTTTTTCTTAATGACAGTCATGATTAATGATTAAATTTGAAATTTTTTACTAATGCAGGGCCTCATTTATCAGGATTTATCCAAATTTTAAATATTTATTTTCAGCTTTTTTTTTTTGTTTTAATTTATTCCAAGACTAAAGAGAAAAGCACACACCACAACGACAACAACAACAATATTGTTTTCCGAGCCCTTTTATATTTCAAATTCATTAATATTTGATTTAACAAGCAAATGTCATTAAAAGGAATTTTTGTAAATCATACACAAACACCATTAATATATTCACTTTCATGTTTACGCCAAATTCGATTCTGCCGCATGTTTCTAAATAAAAGCAAATCAATTTTTTTTCGAATTTGTAAAATATTTCAACGTTTCGGCTACTCATTCTGTGGCCTTCCTCAGGTACAATTCATATTAAGATTAAGAAAAAATGTTAAATCTGTGACAATCCCATTTGATTGGGCACAGAATGAATAGTCGAAACGAAACTTTTACAACCTATATGTATATGCTAATATACATCTACTGTATATATAGAGAGAAAGTATTGGATTCATGTCAAAAATTCGATGTCGAGATTTTGATGGATCTTCACGTTTTGAAATCCCCTGAATACAAAAAAGTGGTTTTCGCTGGTCTGTCTGTCTGTCTGGGTTGAATTTAAAGCCTGAAAGAATTGAGCTAGGATGTTGAAATTTTATATTTAAGTTAGGCACACACCTGAGGCGTGAAAATAAGCTTTTAATCAAAATCAGCCAAAGGGTACTAGTACTTTACTGATTGTACTTTTTCAGTTTTTTCCAATTTTCTCAAAATTCGCTTCAACGATTTTGATTAAAATTCAAAAATCAATTATTTTTTAGATTCTCTTTAAAATGTATATTCTAATTTTGTCATTGAAATCTTCTGAAGACCACTTTACTCTTGTACTCCATAGAAAAGATAGGAGAAATGGTTGCCATGGTAACAAAATATAAATTTTTTTTTTAAACATTCACACTTTTTTCTCATTCACACTCACATTCATACAGTCTTTTCGGCAACCTAGCCCATTTAAGACTTTGACGATAACCGTTATGAATATATATTAATTGGGGTTCAGGCATTCTTATTTAAGTCATATGGTATCCAAATGGCTTAAATAAAATCATCTGCCTGGGGTCCGAACCCGCGACGTTTGGTATACGAGGTTAGCACGCTAACCTCTACACCAAGCCCCAAGGGCACAAAATATAAATATACTCCCATACTTATAAATTTTACATCTTGAATTCTAATAAATTGGCGGAAACTAAATATATGTCGACACGAAAAATCTGGTGTGACAAGCAGATAACACACTTTCGATTACCGAAGGTAAGAGAAAGTATGTGCTGTGCGCCAGTCACACCAGATTTTTTTTAATGATAACAACTTTGAGAGCCTGAATACCAAAATCAATTAAGCTCCTTCTTCTTTATCTACTTGATTATTTGCCCTCCAATATTATAAATAGAGAACGTTTTTCTGGAATAATTCATAAGTAATAAATTGTATACAAATGGAACAGAGTTTAAATACGAAAATAAATAATCCCTCAATGTATACGTATTCAGTACATGGGTTTTTTTGTTTGTCCGATTGACCGAATCCCAGAGTGGAGAGCCTGAAGGTCTCGAGTCCATTGTCTTCCCGAGTGAAAGTCTTTCTCTCTCCTGCCTGTTTTGGGTCGCGCACTGCACAGCGTGCGCGGGGCAGCGCACGCTCACGCTTTCTCCCCCGGGCGTATGTTGCGCAACAGGTCAGCCGTGCGCATTCCGCCCGTTACCTAACACTTTCTCGTTCGGTATTATTCTGCCTCAATGGAGGAGCTCTGTCAATATACTCCTTCTGCTTGTTCAAATGTTTATTTTATTTTATTTAAAATCTCAGCCAAAATTTTTCTCTTCCTTTAAATATTAATTAATTTTCCTTTTATATTATGAAATGTAACTTATAAAAGATATCATCTTCCTAATTCGAAATTTTTTCTTGACTTTCTTTTTCCGAGAAAAATAATAGACTGTCCCTTGACACAAGTTGATGCTAAAAAAAAGAGAAGAGATTAAGACTTGAATAAATTGAAGAATATAAATGTCAAGTAATAATGAAACTACTTGTAAAAATGTAGTTTCAAATATCAATAAACACCCAAAGAGAAAATTTTTCTTCCCTTATAGGATAAAAATATTTCGCTCAATTAAACTCATCAATTTCATTTATGTGTCCTGGCGTGGCTGACATTGCTTAACGGCAACGATCTGGGTGCTTTTTACCCAATTCGGGTATTTTTAATCGAAAATTTGTTATGAGAGATTATTTTTTCTTCCTTTGGGCCTCCTCCTCCCCTCATAGCCCACCTAACCTCACCTTTACCTAAAAAAAGAAAAAATATATTAGTTTCCATATTTTGATTTTATCGCTTAATGAAAATTTACTTACTTTTGAAATTATGTTGCTTTCAAAATTAATCTTGAAGACTTCTTTTTTTTTATTTGCACATCACTTCACTTTACAAAATATATTATAAAAAAAAAGAAAAATTCAATTAAAAAAAATTATTTATTTAATATAGCTAACTCTCAAAGGGCAAATTAAAAGGTGATTATAATTTGTATTTACTTACTGCGTATATTAAAAGCCCCAAAACAACAAAATTCGATGAGTAGACACCAATAGATGATAGATACACTCTTAAGGCAAAATGTTTCTTTTTTTTTTTATTTAACCAAAATGAAAACAAGAACGTCAAGGTAAAACGTTTAAAGTCATCTGAAAAATAAAAAATTTGAATTAGGTTTGCACAATTTATTTTGTATAGGAAATCTCTCTATACTATTTACTTGCTAAAAATTTTGCGTAATACTTAATTCTTGAAGACTTCTTTTCTTTCTTTTTTTTTTTTTTTTTTTTTTTTTTTTTAAAGTCATTTCGGCTGCTGAGGCCATTTGACTCTTATAAATTTATTTATTATTTATATTATACAGTATCGATGGCTTCCGCCGGGCGTTCAATGGTCTTGTTTTTCGGGGGCCACCTATCCCGATTTTCAGTACCACTTGGCGTTGCTTAACAACATTGATCTTGGTGGCTGTTGTTCTTTCTTCTTGCCAGGCCCGCCGGCACTTCTTTTTCTTAAAAATAAAGTAAAAACAAAATTCGGAAAGCAAAAATAATGCACTTCACGAACAATTCTTTTTATTATTCGCATCAAAAGAAATATGTAAAATTTCAAAAAGAATTGTGATTTATAATTCGAAATACCTTAAGTCGGGTGCCTGAAGAAATCACATCAGTGAGAATGAACGTGATTTTTTGGTTTACTTGACACCTCCTTGCCACAAATTGCTATTCTGTAAGCAAAACGTTAACATTTAGTCAATAGTGTTAAAAATTGTCATGTCTAGGGGGGGGGGTGTCTTTAATATTTTAACGCCGTATTTGCCTTCGGGGCATGGCGTAGAGGTTAGCGTGCTAACCTCGTATACCAAACGCCGCGGGTTCGGACCCCAGGCAGTCCGATGATTTTATTTAAGCCAATTGGATACCAAATGGCTTAAATAAGAATGCCTGGACCCCATATATGTATATTAATCTCTATAACGGATATCGTAAAAGTCTTAAATGGCCTGAGTTGCCGAAAAGACTGTGTGAATGTGTGTGTGAGTGTGAGTGTGAATGAGAAAAAAGTGTGAATGTTTTTTAAAAAAAAAAAAAACGCCGTATTTATTGCATCAAAATGGCGTCTTTAACCTAAAAAGTATGGTTATGATTTTGACAGGTTTAAGGTAAAAGCAACATGCTAACGCCGCTGTTAAAATTTGGTTTAGAGAATAGAATTTTTTAGAGCTGATGTTATTACTTTACTTTTAACACCCATTTTCTGTTAAATTTTAAGAATATAAGGCCCTCTCAGAAGTCAAAAATAACTTGAAAGTGAATTTGGACAAAAGCTTTATAATCCCGTTATTTTTTCACTTTCACATATAAATTTTCTTAATCTTGATCTCTTTATTTATTTTACAAAAAAAATCTCAGGTTAAATCAACCTAAATAAGATTTAGGTCAAAAGACCACAAAGTAATTGAAAATATTTTCGTGTCGTGATTAAGTCTTAAGGTCATTTCATGACTTGAAGCTCCTCTAGACGGATCAGCGATGAGATCATCATCAAACGGAACGGGGTAACGGTTCACTTTTTACTAGCGGGATTCACTACTCTCATCTTAAAAAAAAATGACTCACAACTCTCAATTTTCATTTTCAAACTTAAGGATATCATTTCTCGCTTCGTTAATTTATTACATCACCGAATATAAAGTAGTTCATGAGGTAGGCAGGTCCATTTTTGTTTTCTCAACTCTTCGTTTAATCCACTTCTTCTATTATATAATAATTAAAGAATTCTTTCACGATGTAGAAAATGATATTTCAATTGGCGGAAAGTGAAAACATTTTCTTTATTTCAAACAGATTAAGTGTCAAAATAATTTTTTAATTTTCAATTAATATTACTTAATTTCGATCATTTGGACATGAGATTTCGAAATTAATTTTTATTTATTATTACATTTTTCTAACCTTGTTTCTTATATAATGATCATTTTATAGAGAAGATCTCACTGATTAAAATTTGATTTTTTTTTAATAGCTCATTTGAATCTATCTTAAAAGAGAACAATAGAAGTTGGATAGAATCATTTTTCTTATTTGGGCTTGCATAGCATTTGAGAAATGTTCGAAATTACTTCATAAAAACACACACTTGACGACGTAATCGCGTCGTCCGACTCTCCTGTAAATAATCCACGATAAAACCGGTTGAATACTTGACGCTCTTTAAAAGGGTTTCCACGTCGAATTTATATCAAAAGCTCAAAGATGGCCAGATAGATGGAGATCAATGGCGTAATTGAGTTTCCCGATCAGGAAGATTTATTGTTAAAAACTCTCACGATAGTCGTAAATTTAAATTATCTTTTTTTTCTATTGAATCTTGATTTAAAATTTTTAGAGTTCTTAATTCTTACTTAACTCTTTTTTACGCAGCTCTGATCTCTCGGAATAAACAACGCACGCCTATAAAAATAGTAAAGATAAGCTTAAAATATTAATAATAAATAATTGCTAGTATTAATAAGAATGGGTAGAAGAGTCGAAAGGGTTGTACACCCCTGGAAAGGAGCAAAAGATAAATATCACTATTTATTCAATGACTTAGTTAAATAATTTTTGAAATCTATATACAGTGAGCTTCAAAAAAACGTGACATTTTGTTCCTACTTAAGAACACACCTGTTCTAATCTACCTTAATGATACTCTAATGTAAGAAACATTTAATATGAAATATCTTATACATTTCTAAATAAATTTAACACAAATTCAAATAATTTTAATCAATTTAAGGCACTTTTAATAAAATAAAGAAAAATATGTGGATTTTCAATTTGAGAGACAAATCAACATAATTTCGATATGTTTTAAAATTAAATATTAAACAAATTAAACACTAGATTATTTGTTTCAAAGGTTTTATTAATTAAAAAATTAACACTTGATACGTATTTCGACAATTCGACAGAAATAATGTAATCACTGCTGATGATGACAAGGAATTGTCGAAATACGTATCAAGTGTTAATTTTTTAATTAATAAAACCTTTGAAACAAATAACCTAGTGTTTAATTTGTATATTTAATTTTAATAAAGAATTATATATATCATGTGTTGGTCCATGAAGTAATTATGAAAAACATATAACCAAGTATTTATTAATAAATTAGCAAAAATGTTTTTTCTCTTATTTAAATTAATAAATACTTGGTTATATGTTTTTTAATTTTAATTTAAAAAATGTTTCAACGAGAACCAACGGTTGAAAGTTTAAATCTTATTCGATATGTTTTGTTGGATATTAATTCAATATTTTGTTTTTACAAGAATTTCCAGTAAAATATTCAGAAAAAAACTGAAATGTAAATTTTGTCTCCCCCTCCCTCTCCAAGCAAAAACTGAAATTACGCCACTGTCTGTAAACCCCCTTCCCAAGCCGAGCCGTGAGATTAAAAATAATGATAATATTAGTAACCTTTTAAAAGAGGTGTCGGTTTGAATCACAGGCTTTACGATGAATATATATTTGGATAACAAATAAATAAATGGACCCTGTTACGCATTAGTGTGTCAAGCGCCAGCTACCGAGATTTGAGAAAATTAACATTAAAGTTTTTTGTTTTCATTGGATTATATATTAATATAATTTTTTTTGTCAATTGTGCAAGTAACATTAAATATAAATTTTTTTAGGACATATTTCATAAAAAAATACTATTAATTATAGCATTTGAAACAATATTCCGTGCTTAACTCAATTTTTAATTTTTCTGGCGCTTGACACACTAATGCGTAACAGGGTCCAAATATGCCTAATTCACAAATACTCTAATTAATATAAATAAGTAATCTATAGGCCTAAGTGCTTAAAAGAGAGACTATTCGGCAAAAAAAAATCCCGAGGCATATATTAAATATTAATAATAGATCTCCAAACTATTTAATTGGATAATTATATTTCACAGGACAAAAATAATCTATCAACAACACTTTGTATTAATGAATATTTAGAATGCCCCGAAGACCCCATAATAGTTTCCAGTTATTATCCAAGTTATTATACAATTCATTTTACCGAAGAAAAGAAAGCGATAGGATTAACTGTTTGATAACTGATCGGTTGAGAAAGCTAATAAACACATTTTTATTTATTATGTTGCTATTGTCAACATTTCGCCATTCGGAAGACATCCGAATTCCAAATTCCTTGGTCAATGGCGCAAAAAACAGCTGACCTTTCGAAAGAATGTTAGATCATCTCAAACAAGGATACATCATTCGAGTGTTAGGTAACAAATGACTGGCTCTCATCTCATTCAACAAGAAGAAACATTTGACCCAAGACAACATTTACTGAATTTGAATTTTTCAGGGTATACGGTAAATGAGTTTCACTCATAAGGCAATTAATTTAATTTTCCTAGAACGTTATTTAAAAATTTGCTGTCTAATGGAGCTGCCTTTTTTAAGGTCAAGGTTGGTCCGCCACTGTTATTGCACGAGAATTAAACCTAATACATGGTTACTTTCTGGCACTATTATATTTAATAGTTCGGGAATAATATTATGATTGTGAAAAATTTAACTTCCAATATTTTATAGGTCTACATTAGTGATTCCAACCTTTTGGAGACTATCGCTCCCTTTCTGGAGGTTGGCTAACACCTATCGCCCCCTTTTCGTTTTCATTATTTGGTAGTCAGAGAGTCCAGGCCCATTTTCACAAGTTATTACTATCAAGTAGAAACCGACCAAATATTCGGTTTCGGCCAGTTTGGGTCAAAAATCCTGGTTTTGGACTTAGTTTCTGTTTCGGCCAAAAAGTAGCCGAAACCTGAGTCTGAAAAGATGGAATGAGACTCGCATGCAAAAAAAAAAGTCAAATGATTTGCACTTGAGAGAGAAAAAAATATTGGAAAAGGTGTGGAAAAATTTGGCCTCCCTAAAAAAAAGGTAAAATAATTTTCACGGGAGGGGGAAAAAATTTTCCGCAGAGCGGAAAAAATTTCATAAAAAAAAAGGTAAAATTATATGATTTTTTTGAATTTTTTATAGGAAATACAAGTTTCTGTTTCGGTTTCGGTTTCTGCTGAAAATCTTGTTTCGGTCGGATATAATAATTTGATCAATGAATTTTTTTTTCATTTGTCTAATTTTTTAAAAAGGTCAAGTACCACCAGTGAATGGTGGTTGCAGAGGATTATATTATTTAAAATAATAAGTATTAACACATTTATTCAATTAAAAAAAAAAAAAAAAATCGAAAATTATTCATGCCGTGAAAATATAGGAAAACAATTTATCCATAAAGAACTATACCGGTATAATAATACAATATAATAAATGATTATTATCTCAGGTAGAATTATAAGACAATTATTTTGTATAATTTCTACTTTTATTTCTTTCCGGAAACTCGCTATTTCAGTTAATGGATCGCCAAACACCGCCAATGTTGGTTTTATTTAAAAAGTGCCTAAAAACGGAATATTTTATAAAAGAGGAGGCTTTTAAAAGGCAGTTGCTGAAAATAACAAGGGATTTAGTCAAAATGGGGTGAGATTAATTTTAAACATAAACAAATTAAAGAAGGAAAGTCGTGTTTTGATCGTTTTAAGCTTCAACTTCGTGACGTGAATGCCATTGAATATTATAGCCTTTAATGTTTTTTGAAAGCTCCATGATGCTTAGAAAAATAATAAAATTTTTAATTTTGTATATCGTCCAAATAGCGCATATATTTACCACTAAGAGAGATTTAATTTTTGCAATAAAACTTGTTGAAATTAAAAAAAGAAAGATATAGATTTAAATAAATGCCACCACCAGGGGTTCCTATCCCATAACGCAGTAAAAAGGGTATATATCACTTTTCAATTGAATTGGATACGGGGCCTAAATGACTTCAGATATCCAAAAAGACCTTAAACCAATCTAATTATAAATTGTTGTTGAATTCCCAACAAATTTTTAAATAATTAAATTTTTTATGTGTGGATGAAGGAAGGGGTGGGGGGCTTGGGGGTTCAAACCCTTCAAAGTAAAATGAAATAATTAAAAAAAAAAAAAAAAAAATGATTCATAAATGGCCTAAAATAATATTAAATTTTTCAAATGTTTGAAAAAATTTTCTTGAAACCCCCATCCCCCCATCAAAAATTCCTATGGGGGGAGGTAATATAAATTCAATATATATTGAAAGATGTAGGTAGAAACAAAAGAGAGTTCGGTTAATGATATTTATTTATTGCCCGCCTTGTTGACATTTCAATCCCGATTGGGAACATCTTCAGAGCTATTGATATGGAGAAAAGGAACAACAAAATCTTCAATCTTCAAATCACAATATTAAATTATATGATTTTGTTAAAATAATTTAACACTAGTTAAAAAGTACACCAACTAGGTTTGGTTTAAAAAGGAATTTTATTTTGGTTATGAACATTTCGATGTTAAAACA
>JAKCPI010016731.1:0-15652 GCA_023213315.1 Euborellia annulipes | reverse complement strand
TGTCTGTGAACAAAATATCTGCCCTCCGGGGCTTGGTGTAGAGATTAGCGTGCTAACCTTCGTATACCAAACGTCGCGGGTTCGGACTCCAGGCAGTCCGATGATTTTATTTAAGCCAATTGGATACCAAATGGCTTAAATAAGAAGGCCTGGACCCCCAATAAATATAATTATTTATACAACGGTTATCATAAAAGTCTTAAATGGCCTAAGTTGCCGAAAAGACTGTGGGAATGTGTGTGTGAGAGTGTGAATGAGAACAAAATATCTCAAGAACGAAAAGAGCTATGAGGTTGAAATTTTACATTTAAATAAACTACCCCCCTCTGGGACGTGACACCTAGTATATATTTAAGTCACTCGATTATGAGACCACCCGAGTTTATTTTGCTGTATGGATCTTTTATCTTTATTATAAATAAATAAATAATAATTTAATATTCATTTCTGATTTAATGATTACATAAAAAGGAGAATCAACAAGAGATGTCAAATCGACGTGGAAAGCAAATATCGCCCTTTTTGTCGTCCACACCCTCCATCAAAATAAAGACCAGATGGACGAGAGGTTTTCAAATAAAAGAATAATAAAGATTTTTTCTTTTTTTATAATTTGACAGGGAAAATTTTTTTTCTTGAATCTATTAATTCGATCTTCAAGGAGAGTTAGTCTGGATAATAAAAAAAATATGATAATTATATAAATATTTGTCAAACAATAATTTGTCAGAAAAATATAAAAATTTTTTAAAAATAATAACACTTGGGTCCGGATAAATGAAACTTCGATAATCGAATTTCTACTATACTAGAATTGTATTAAAACCATTAACTTCGGATAGTGTGTGGATAGGGAATTTAATAGAATTTTTTCTAAAAAATTTTGTAATTTCTCCCACCACTTAACGTGCGCCTTCCCTCGGTTGTGATGCATCGCGTCGCAAGACAAATTGATGCCTACTCCCCAGGCGCTCAGGCAAACATGTCATATAACTGGATTTTTACTTTTATTAATTAAAATAGGCGAATTAATAAATATTCAGTTAAATTATTTTCATTATTACTTCATGTCCAAGACATGTATATAATTCTTTAATTATCAAGCAAAACACACAGAGATAATTTTACATATTTTTCAAATCCCTCAGGATTTTTCTACTATATTTTTACTTTCTCGTACATATATATATATACACGTTTTGAGGTCCTTCAAAGGATTCAAAAAAGTAGATCCCGCAAATTTTTCTGTTCTGGTTGTAACAATTTTATTTATATTTAAGTTAGGTACTGGCCTGGACAGCTTTTGAAGAAAATCGGCCCAAAAGTACCAGTACTTTTTCAGGTTTTTTTTTCCGAATTTCTCAAAATTTACTCCAAAGATTTTGATTAAAATTCATAAATCAACTATTTTTTTTATATACCCTTTAAAAAGTATATCAGTAAAATTTTTCGTGAAAATGGTTTGAAGTACACTTTACTGATCTAATTCAGATTTTTCAAATTCATTTTCCGGCTTTTCCTTCCATAGAGTCAATGTTAAATCCCTATGGGGATTTGCATGTTAATTTCGATTTGATTCAAAAGGGGATCTGCTTTTGAAAGTTTTACACATTTAAAAAACATTTTCCAATTATGAAATTTTGTATTTATTTAGGATTCTCTATTGCAACGGTTCCAACCTTTTTTGATGTGCGGCTCACTTTTTCTGTAAAAAAAACGCTGAGGCCTAGTATATAGTAGGGTTTACTGGATATAAATGTGTGCGTGTATGTGTAAGTAGGGTTGGTACAAAATTACTTTAAAAAAAAAAAATGATTTTATTGCATTTACTTTGTATTAAAAACAAAAAGCATCTATGGTCAGGTTTGAAAAAAGTCAGTGCTAATTTTTGACCTTGTTTTATGCCTAAAGAGCGTCAATATTTGGATGAAAACTGGATAGTTTTAGCCTTAAATCGCACTAAACCTTCAGTTTATCACTCTATTTACTAAAGTTGAAAAGCTCGATTATTTTTATTAATATAAGCAGAGAGTGGAAAAAAGTCTCTTATTTTCGGAAAAAAAGTCGCCTTAAAAGTCTATTTTTTTTTAGCCAATAAGTCAGCAAAAAGTCTGTTTTTGGCAAAAAAAAAGAAAAAACTTAAAAAGTCGTTGTCAAATTTAAGAATGCATAATATGAAAAAGTAAAAGAAATACACCCTTGAAGCACTGTATAATTTCTTTTGATAACTCTGACAACTTGTATATCATTTTATTTAAATAATTTTCGAGACATTTGAATAAGATATTGATATTCATGAATACCTCAATTCGGATTTGACTAAACTACTCACATATTATATTTGTTAAATATAATTTTATATAATCGAACTGAAAAATGCGATTGACAAATAAATATGAAATGAAAAGAAATTATGCTGAGGAACTTTGACAGATGAAACAATTTAATCTATCTCTATTCGTTCTATTAATTATGTATTATTTGAGGTAATTTTAAGCAATAAAAAATTCTAAATAATAAATTTATAGTTTTATTGTAATTTGAAATTAATTTACTCCCTTGTGGACGAAAACAAAGGGAATGCTTAAAGTTTTAGGACAATCTTGAAAATTCTCAAAGTTCAAAGGCGATGGAAAAAATATGATCTCTATGGATAAGGACCACCACCCTAATATGCATACTAAGATCAGAGAAAGTAAAAATTAATTGAATTTTTTTTTATATATCCACTGTGGAGCGTATTTTAAATTATAAAATTTTAGTATGAGAAGCCATTGCAAAATATATTATTTTAATGTGGAAAGCAACCGCTGGTGTATTTTTCTCCGAAAACCTTATATATTAATTGATTTGGATACAAATCAATTGAAATAAATAGGGACCGGTTCTAAATGGCCGAAAAATACCATAAATAAATTTTAGAAAAAGAAAAAACTCAATGGCTCGGCCCAAAATGCAAAATTAAAAAAAAAAACATATTATATTAAAAAATTTGAAAAAAGTCTCTGACAGGCAAAAAAAGCGTCAAAAAAGTCGCAAAAGTCGTTTTTAAAAATCTCAAAAAACGTTTCTGGAAAAGTCGAAAGACTTTTTTCGGCTCTTTAATTATAAGTAATAATTTTTATTATCTTTCATTAGACAACAAGTAGGCCGCGGCCCACGGGTGGAAATCGCTACTCTATTGTGTATAAAATATTCAAATATGAGATTAAAATTTTGAAAAATAATCCATAGTTTATTTCAAGCAGTCAACATTTAAAATGCCCGATGGAAATTTTGAATCAATTTTACTTTTTACTTATGAAATGCAAGTAGTCAAGCTAAGGTGCTATAGAAAAACTAAATATATCTCTACACAAAAAATTCTGGTGTGCCAGCACAGTACTGTACACAACTTTCTATTACTAGATTTTTTTAACAATATTTTTTTCATATATTTTCCCATTTCCCCATTCTCATAGAGGTTGCATTGTCAAATTTATCAAATATTATTCTCCTTATTTCATCTCTCTCGCCCCCGGCGTCGTTCCTCGTTCATTTCACTTTAAATTAAATTCGTATTTCAAAATGGATTCAATAAAATAGACAAAAGAGGACCTGAAGTGAGAGTAGGGTGGAGGGGGGAGGCGAGTTTTCAAAAACAAAACATTAATCTCTGTGTTTGCTTTTAAAAGGCAATTCATCTCCATTCATTTTGATGATAATAAAGCACGAGAGAATTGCGGGAATACTATTTAATACTTAGCTCTCTCTTTCTCTCTCTCTCGCTCTTTATATAAATATACGAGCCTATTTTCATGAATGTATAGGGTGACTCATTAGGGTGGCTCTTAGCTACTACTGGGGAAAAAATTTTTTTGAGATTTTTTTTGACGCTACCCCCTAGTTTGGTGCCATTGCCAAAAAAAATAACCTGTGTAAAATTTCAGCTCAATCGGATAAGGGAAAGGGTGCCCCAAGAGCCCTGAAAATCGAAAAAAAATCAGAAAATATTCATTTTATTTATTTATCTTGTTAAATATAAATTATATACAAAAAAGTGTTATATAAAAGTTGTAGATCTATAAAAAATACACATAATAACATCTATCAGTTTTTTATGTACGGCTAACGGTTTCAGAGAAAACAGCGAAAATTCATTTTTACTTTCTCTTACCTATACAAGTAATATATATAGAGAGAGAAAATATTTGGTTTCATGTAATAAATTTGATGTCGAGATTTTGATGGATATACACGTTTTGAGATCCCCTGAGTCCAAAAAAATGGTTTATGCAACATGGTCTGCCTCGGTGGGGGTGGGGGTGGGGGTGTTTTGTGAACAAAATATCTCATGAACGAAAAGAGCTAGGAGGTTGAAATTTTATATTTAATTAAAGTACCCCCCTGGCACGTGACACGAAGCTTTAGAACAAAATCGGCCAAGAAGTACTAGTACTTTACTGATGTACTTTTTCAGTTTTTTTATTTTCGATTTTCTCAAAATTCGTTCTAACGATTTTGATTAAAATTCATAAATCAATTATGTTTTAGATGATCTTTGAAATATATATTCTCATTTTGCCCTTGAAATATTTTGAAGCACACATTACTCTTGTACTTCATAGAAAGATAGGATCAATGGTTCTCATGATAAAAAAATTATTTGAAAGTTGTGTTCTGTGCTTATCACACCAGATTTTTCGAGTCAACATATATTTAGTGTCCAAAAGTATGGTACATGTGAATTTTAAAATGTAAAATTTATAAATATAGAAAAATATTTATATTTTGTTATCATGAGAACCATTGATCCTATCTTTCTATGAAGTACAAGAGTAATGTGTGCTTCAAAATATTTCAAGGGCAAAATGAGAATATATATTTCAAAGATCATCTAAAACATAATTGATTTATGAATTTTAATCAAAATCGTTAGAACGAATTTTGAGAAAATCGAAAATAAAAAAAACTGAAAAAGTACATCAGTAAAGTACTAGTACTTCTTGGCCGATTTTGTTCTAAAGCTTCGTGTCACGTGCCAGGGGGGTACTTTAATTAAATATAAAATTTCAACCTCCTAGCTCTTTTCGTTCATGAGATATTTTGTTCACAAAACACCCCCACCCCCCACTCCCACCCCACCCCCACCGAGGCAGACCATGTTGCATAAACCATTTTTTTTGGACTCAGGGGATCTCAAAACGTGTATATCCATCAAAATCTCGACATCAAATTTATTACATGAAACCAAATATTTTCTCTCTATATATATATTACTTGTATAGGTAAGAGAAAGTAAAAATTGATTTTCGCGGTTTTCTCTGAAACCGTTAGCCGTACATAAAAAACTGATAGATGTTATTATGTGTATTTTTTATAGATCTACAACTTTTATATAACACTTTTTTGTATATAATTTATATTTAACAAGATAAATAAATAAAATGAATATTTTCTGATTTTTTTTCGATTTTCAGGGCTCTTGGGGCACCCTTTCCCCTTATCCGATTGAGCTGAAATTTTACACAGGTTATTTTTTTTGGCAATGGCACCAAACTAGGGGGTAGCGCGAATAAATTTCCAACTTCGAAAAATAAGAGCCACCCTAGTGACTCATAATCAGAATAAAGAAATATTATCATATCTAAAGTAATATCTGTAAAATTTTATTTCATCAACTGAAAATATTTATAAGTAAAATATGGGGTTGAGGCCTGTTTAGAAAAATATAACTTGTTTATTTTTTTTCCCCTTTGACCACAGGTTTCGACCGATATATTTTCCTTTTGTATGCTCTGAACCTAGCCTCACAATCCTGTTGCTAAATCTACAGTCCTGGGTGAGTGTGAAATATAATTTATAAATAAGAGACATATCTTAAAGACTTAAAGATAAGGAAATGAGAAAAATTCATTAGATGATGTTTTTCGACAAATTTATAATATCAAAAGCCTTTGGGACCCCTAATGCCTCTTTCGAGACTATGTACCTTGAATGAAATGTAATAATTTCGAATGTTTGATTGTAATAAATAAATCTTTGAATTTGTCAAAGATTTTATACCAGCTTAAAAATAAACATTAAAAGTGTAAAAATTTCATGAGTTACTCACCAACTGTAGGATTTCTGGAATTAAAGTCGATCAGCACTCGGAGCATGTCTGACAGGGTCGGCGTTCACAGCCTTATTGGAGACAGTGCAAAAGCAGACCACCAACCAGGTATGCGTCGGCTCGTAAATCTGTAAGAACAAGAATAAAACCATGGTAAAAATATATATCTATATATAATGTAAAAATGTGTGAAGAATTTTCTAATAAGCCCCAGACTCCAAATAGGAGAGGGAAATCTTGCTTAAATAAATATTAAATATTAAAAAGCCCCTGAGTGAAAATAAAAAATTCTAAGATTGACAGTGTGATGGGGGCAAAAATTTAGAAATAATATCAATTTTGACCTGTAGCTCAGGGCTATAGCATAAGCTTCTGTTACAAAAGTTCAAGGGTTCGCATACCGTCTTATGCGAAATAAATAGAGAAGGGGTCTAAATGGCCTTCGATGCCGAAAAAGATCTTAAATGAAATGACTTTCTTCTTTTGTGTCTTCCTCAGGTTAAAATCAAATTGAGGCAGAGCTAAAAGAAAAAAATTTTAAAGTTAAACCGTACCAGGTTGACTTTTCGGTCCCTTGTCTTGGCCAACTTGAAAGTCATTTGACGAGAAATGGAATTTTATTTACTTTCGCCAACCGGCTGTGAAGATAGTCTAGACAAGGGACCGACGCGTCGCGACGTCAACCTGATACGGCTATAATAAAATGAAGTTTTTTTTTTTTTTTTTTTTACTCCACATTTGTCAACTAAATTTATAATTCTAGTCACAAAGACAGCACCTAAATAGAAATGTTTGTTTATTGATTCTCTATCTCTCGATGGAGACCTGAGAAAAATTCTATATGGCATTTAGTCGTACTCCAATTCCAAATTTTCGTCTCACTAGAAATTAAATTTAAACTTCTTATTTTTGAAGTTATTCTTTTTTTTAAGATCTTTACAATTTTGTTTCTTCCTCTTACCCTATATATGAAATATATATATGTAGAGAAAGTATTGCGATCATGTAAAAATTCGATGTCGAGATTTTGATGGATATGCGTTTTGAGGTCCCCTGAGTCCAAAAAAAGATCGCGGAAATTGGTCTGTCTGTGTATGTGACGATTTTAAGCATGAAGGAAATGAACTACGAGATTGAAATTTTTTATTTAAGTTAGGCACCCTCCCCGTATAGTTTCGTCAAAATTAAGCTTTTGAACAAAAACGGCCTAAAAAGTATATTACTTTACTGAGGTAAAGTACACCGCGGAAATAATCAGGCGAGGACAGAAGAAGATGTACTTTTTTTTTTAAATTTCTCAAATTCGCTGGAACGATTTTGATTAAAATTCATAAATAAACTATTTTCTTTAAAAATAATAAAAAATAATAATAAAAATAATAATTATAATAAGTTATTTTCTCAAGCGTGTTCGAAGTACCCTTTATTTCTAATCGAAGCATTCTTAGCTTGGCGCCATCTATGAAACGCAACTGGTCAAGTTTTAAACTAAAGTGCTATGAGAGATACTTTCTCTTACCTCTATATATGTTAATATATAGAGAGAGAAAGTATTCGATTCATGTCAAAAATTCGATGTCTTTTAATGGATATGCACGTTTTGAGGTTCCCTGAATCCAAAAAAGTGGTTTTCGCGACATGTTCTGTCTGTGTGTGTGAGTCTGTCTGTGTGTATCCAATTTAAAGCATGAAGGAATTGAGCTAGGAAGTTGAAATTTTATATTTAAGTTAGGCACCTCCTTAGGGCGTGAAAATAAGCTTTTAATCAAAATCGGCTAAAGAGTACTTGTACTTTACTGATGTACTTTTTTCATTTTTTTTCGATTTTCTCTAAGTTTGCTCCATCGATTTTGATTAAAATTCATAAATCAATTATTTTTTAGATGCTCTTTAAAATGTATATTCTCATTTGGCATTGAAATCTTTTGAAGCACACTTTACTCTTGTACTTCATAGAAAGAAAGGAGAAATGGTTACCATGGTAACAAAATATAAATATTTTCCCATGTTTATAAATTTTACATCTTGATTTTAAATGTACCGTACTGTCGGAAACTAAATATACCTCGACACAAAAAATCTGGTGTGACACAGAACACAACTTTCTAATAATATCGAAGGTAAGAGAAAGTTGTGTGCTGTGCGACAGTCACACCAGATTTTTATATTTTAGATGAGAAATATGAACGGAATGAGCAATTGTGTTTTATGACAATTTTATTAATTTAATGTAAGCTTTGCACTCTATTCTATTTTGTTCTGAATAATATAAATTCAATAAATATCGAAAAAGAAATCAATCAAGGTGTTAAGCTAAATGAAAAGAGCATGAAAGTGAATAATAAATATTGAGAGTGTACAAAGAAACAACACTTGAGGGATAAAAAGTCAAACAAAACACACACACACACACCTTGTATGTTTGCCTTCTTTGCTTGTTTGCCCAATATATTAATGGATGGAAAAAGATTAATCGAGGCGAAAAATATAGCGCCCACATGTTGCTCCGATGGCGTCATACTCCATATGATTATTATTTTTGTTTGAATGGTTCATTAGGTGCTACAAACGCTAACAAAAACCCCGAGCTTCATTTATTTATTTATTCTCTTTCCCTTGTCATCGACATCATCATCATCAGCGATGATGTTTATTTTATTCTATTGTCTCAATGAAAATGACTAGGCAAAAAAAAAAAAAATTAATTTTTGTCATTGATATAAAAGTAAATTTTACGCTATTTGCATATCATAATATTATTTATAAAAATAATAATTTTGTAAATAAAATGGCTGAATTTAATAGAGTGAGTTATTAGAAAAATCAAAATATTCACGAAATAGAAGCGTGGAATAATAAGAGGTAGATGGAACGCAGAAAAAAAATCTGGTGTGACTTAACGCACAGCACACAACTTTCTCCTATCTTACAATTAGTTAATTGGAAGTTGTTGCTGTTACCAAGGGCGGATACAGGGGTGGGGTAAATGGGGGTAATTACCCCCCCCCCCCGCCCGCCCCGAGACTTGAGAAAAATATATTTTTTAGTGGAAAAAATTATATTTTTAATATAAAATTTTAAAAACTAATACTTAAAAATTTGATTTGTATATATATTCTGGTAAACAACTTTAAATTACCGATAATAAGAAAAGATTGTGTGCTGTGCGACCAGTCACACCAGATTACCCCCTCCCCCGAGAAACTTATCTGGATCCGCACTCGCTGTTACACCATCTTTTTTTGAGTAGCGATATATTTAGTCTCCCAAAGCACCTTAGTTCCAAACTTGCATTTCATAAGTAATAAGTAGAGACCGGACAAAAAAGCATAAAAAAATGGAAAAAAAGTGCTTAAAAAAGCATAAAAATCTTGAATAATAAGTTGTTAAATAAGCATAAAAGTTGAAAAAAAAAAAGCATCTAATAAGCAATTTTTACTCATACCAATGGCGTATACAAATTTTTTTTTTAAAGAAAAAATTGCGAAAAAATTTTGTTTTTGCGGAAACAAATTTTTTCACCCTGATGAAAAAAATTTTTTTTCCAGGGCTGTATTTTTTCGCACTGCGGGGTTTTTGAAAAATTTTTTTTTTTTTTTTTTTGGGGGGGCCCCTCCCCCCCCCTTATATACGTCCCTGGTGTATGCGTGTGTGAATGGGAAAAAAGTGAATATAAAAAAAAAAAAAAAATTATAAATATTCGTAAAATAAGTTCAAATAAGCACGAAAGGGAAAAAAAGCATGAAAACTCAAAAAAAGCAAAAAAAGCATAAAAAATGCTATCTCAATGCACTTAGTTTTCCTAATTCGTATAGAAATTAAATATCTAATGGTTGCTTATAAAATTGAGCAATAAGCATTTTGCTTAAAATCCGGTCTCTAGTAATAAGTAAAAAGTAAAAAAGTCAATTGATTCAAAATTTCCATAGCCTCTGTGCAGCGGCGTAACTAGCCTTTGAGGGCGGAGGGGGCGAAGCTCAACGGGGGCGCCGTTTTTCGTTCGACCTTTTTTACTTTCTCTTACCTATGTATATATGTAATATATATATGAGAGAAAGTATTGGTTCATGTCAAAAATTCGATGTCGAGATTTTGATGGATCTTCACGTTTTGAGGTCCCCTGAATCCAAAAAGTGGTTTTCGCGACATGGTCTGTCTGTGTGTGGTGTGTGGGTGGGTGTGTGTGTGGGTGGGTGTGTGTGTGTTCAATTTTAAGCATGAAGGAATTGAGCTAGGAGGTTGAAATTTTATATTTAAGTTAAACACCCCCCGGGACCGGAAAAATAAGCTTTTAATTAAAATCGGCCAAAGAGTACTAGTACTTTACTGATGTACTTTTTCAGTTTTTTTTCGATTTTCTCAAAATTTGCTCCAACGATTTTTTTTTTTAAAATTCAAAAATCAATTATTTTTTAGATGCTCTTTAAAATGTATATTCTCATTTTGCGATTGAAATCTTCTGAAGACCACTTTACTCTTGTGTTTCATAGGAAAGATAGGAAAAATGGTTGCCATGGTAACAAAATATAAATATTTTCCCATACTTATAAATTTTACATCTGAATTCAAATATACCGTACTGTCGGGAACTAAATATATTTCGACACGAAAAATCTGGTGTGACAAGCACAGTACACAACTTTTGATTACCGAAGGTAAGAGAAAGTTGTGTGCTGTGCGCCAGTCACACCAGATTTTTATTTTTTAGTATTCGAATCTCGTTCGGGCTTTTTTTGTAATTTTTTTCTGGATTTGTGATATAAATGAATTTATTATGAAATTTCAAAAAAAAGTCGTAAATTTTGGGAAAAAGCAGCTTAATGCTCCTGGGGCGGGGGGGGGGGGCGAGGACCCCCTTCGTTCCCACCTGGATACGCTACTGATATTAACATATCAGTATATAGAGGTAAGAGAAAGTAAAAAATTGTAATTATAAAGCCTCTATATACATTATTTATTATTTTTGGAATTAAATTCATTTAAAATAGTAGAATTCAAGTTGTAATATAATTTTAAAAGAAAACAATCAATTTTTTTAGACAATCGATGGAAAGAATATGATAAAATCACATTCCCTGGGCTATATATCTTAGAGGCCGTAGGGCGCCTATGCCGGCAAGGGCTCGTTGCGCCTGGGGCGGGGGGGGGTGGTGCGCCCCCCTCGCCCCCACCTAGTTACGCTACTGGCTCTGTGTATTTTAAATGTTGACTGCTTAAAATAAACTATGGTTATTTTTCAAAATTTAATTCTCATATTTGGATATTTTATACACTATAGGGAATCCTAAATAAATACAAAATTTCATAAGAATTGGAAAAAAAATTTGAAATGTGTAAAAATTTCCCTTTTGAATCGAAATTAACATACAAATCTCCATAGGGATTTAGCATTGGCTCTATGGAAGGAAGAGCCGGAAAATGAATTTGAAAAATCTGAAATACTACACCAGTAAAGTGTACTTCAAACAATTTTCATGAAAAATTTTACTGTATGCATTTTAAAGAGCATCTAAAAAATGTCTTCTCCATTCCAAGAGTCACTCACCAATTGTAGGATTTCTGGAATTAAAGACGACCAGCACTCGGAGCATGTCTGACAGGGTCGGCGTTCACAGCCTTATTGGAGACAGTGCAAAAGCAGACCATCAACCAGGTATGCATCGGCTCGTAAACCTGTAAGAACAAGAATAAAATCATGGTAAAAATATATATCTACCTGGTATATATTGTAAAAATGTGTGGAGGATTTTCTAATAAGCCCCAGACTCCAAATAGGAGAGGGAAATCTTGCTTAAATAAATATTAAATATTAAAAAGCCCCTGAGTGAAAATAAAAAATTCTAAGATTGACAGTGAGATGGGGGGGGGGGGCAAAAATTTAGAAATAATATCAATTTTGACCTGTAGCTCAGGGCTATAGCATAAGCTTCTGGTACGAAAGATCAAGGATCCGCATACCGTCTTATGCGAAATAAATAGAGAAGGGGTCTAAATGACCGTCGATGCCGAAAAAGACCTTAAATGAAATGACTTTCTTTTGTGTCTTCCTCAGGATAAAATCAAATGGCAAAGTGAGGCAGAGCCAAAAGAAAAAATTCTTAAAGTTTAAACCGTACCAGGTTGACGTTTCGGTCCCTTGTCGTGACCACCTTCAGAGCCAGTTGAATTTGAGTGGAATTTTATTTACTCTCGCCAACCGGCCGTGAAGATAGTCTAGTCAAGGGACCGAAGTCAACCTGGTACGGCTTTAATAAAATGAAGTTTTTTTTTTTTACTCAACTAAATTCATAATTCTAGTCACAAAGACAGCACCTAAATAGAAATGTTTGTTTATTGCTTCTCTATCTCTCGTTGGAGACCTGAGAAAAATTCTATATGGCATTTAGTCGTATTCCAATTCCAAATTTTCGTCTCACTAGAAATTCAATTTAAACTTCTTATTTTTGAAGTTATTCTTTTTTTTTAAGATCTTTACAATTTTGTTTCTTCCTCTTACCCTATATATGAAATATATATAGAGAAAGTATGTGTTTTGCACAAACGATCGTAAATGAAATGAAATCTTTTATTTAGGCTTTTTAATAATTGCATCTCTGAATTAATGGCAACAAAGTTGCTAAACATTTCCATGTTCATCCACTATTAGAATATGAAAGAGTAGTCTCACTTCATATTCCTTTACGAATACCAGATATGTATTTTTTTTTTTATTAATTATTAAAAAAAAATCAAAATGTAAATAAAGTTTTTCTGTGATGATGTAGATTTTTTATTTACCACTGGCCAGGGGGCTATGTAAGGTTTCTCGCTCCTTCGTATTATAGCACCCTACATGACTAATTCTCGGTCCATGTGCCATCTAGTAACGTGAAAAGGCATTATAAGTCTTTATTTATACCGCGAGAGAGCGAATGTGTATATAATCGAACACTTGATGAGAAATCAACTACAGCAGCGTTTCCCAGACTTCTTTGACCGCGGGCGGCTCTTTAAGAGGTTTTAAAATTTTCCGAGGCCCACCTTATAAAAAAAAATGTATTTTTTAATAAAAAATCAAGTTAATTGTTTGTTTATTAAATACAAAAAAATTGCAAAAAAAAAAATTTTTGTTTTTACAATTTTTTTTTTGCGACCCGGTAAAATTTTCTACGACCCGATTTCGGGTCGCGGCCTACGCTTTGGGAAACGCTGAACTATAAAATATTTAAATTTTTTTTCTTGATAAATATATTTTTTCGGAAGGTTATTTAAATAAAATAAATAAAGATAAAATTTGCAAAACCCTACAGCTCCTTCAATTGACTTGAAATCCTTATAAATCCAATTCTCTACAGCAGCGGTTCCCATCCCGTGGGCCGCGGGCTGATTGGAACTGGGATTTCAAATTACAATAAAACTATAAATTTATTATTTAGAATTTTTTATTGCATAAAATTACCTCAAATAATATATAATTAATAGAACGAATAGGGATAGATTAAATTGTTTCATCTGTCAAAGTTCCTCAGCATAATTTCTTTTTCATTTCAAATTTATTTGTCAATCGTATTTTTCAGTTCGATTAAGTTATATAATATAACAAATTTGTGATTAGTTTAGTGTTTAGTCGAATCCGAATTGAGGTATTCATGAATAACATGTATCTCGAAAATTATTTAAATTATTAAAATTATATACAAGGTGTCCGAGTTATCAAAAGAAATTGTACAGTGCTTCAAGGCTGTATTTCTTTTACTTTTTCATATTATTAATTCTTAAACTTGACAGCGACTTTTTTTGCCAAAAACAGACTTTTTACCGACTATTTGACTTTTAAGGTGACTTTTTCCGAAAATAAGAGACTTTTTTTTCAGCTCTCTGCTTATATTAATAAAAATAAACGAGTTTTTTCAACCTTATTTTTCTTGAAAAATAAATACAGAGATAAACTGAAGGTTTAGTGCGATTTAAGGCTAAAACTATCCAGTTTTCATCCAAATATTGACGCTCTTTAGGCATATAACAAGGTCAAAAATAGCAGACCAGTCACACCAGATTTTTTTATATTAACATCCCTAAAACTTTCTAAGCTCAAAACCCAAAGTTTCCGACTTAAAAAGGTTCATAAAAGAGTGAAAAAACAAAGTCGTGCGGTTCTCTAATAAAATCCACTGGGACTTAAAATCTTAAAATTTTTAAAGCATATTACCAATTTTTACTTTCTCTTACATTATATATATGTATTGAGAAAGAATATTGCATTCATTTCGAAATTTTGATGAAAATACACGATTAGAGGTCCCCTGAGTTCAAAAAGAGGGACTGAATATGTGGGGGGTGTGTGTGAACAAAATATCTCAAAAGCGAAAACATCTAGGAGATTTGAAATTTTATATATAATTTAGGTACCCTCCTGGTACGTAACGCAAAGTTTTTAAACAATATTGGTCAAAGAATAATGCTCCTTTCCTCTCTTTTCATTTTTTTCATTTTCTCAAAATTCGTCAAATATTTTAATTAAAATTCTTAAATTAACCATGGTAAAGCAATACTTTCTAGTGCCAAAGTAAAAGGTTCGCATCCCGTCCCAGGTGAGAAATTTATTTCAATTGAATTGGATAACAATAACAGTTGAAATAAATACGGTAAGGACAGAGTCTAAAAGGCCTCAGATGCCTTTTCTCTTGACAATTTAAGGCCTTGGAATTATTTCTCTTTAATTAATATTTGTTTTATTTTTTTTCAAATTTTAGACTCATTTTTACTTTCTCTTACCTCTATATATATGTTAATATATAGAGAGAGAAAGTATTGGGCTCATGTCAAAAATTCGATGTCGAGATTTTGATCGATATACACGTTTTGAGGTCCCCTGATCCAAAAGTTGTTTTCGCAACATGGTCTCTGTGTGTCTGTATTTCTGTATGTGTGTGGGTGTGTTCAATTTTAATCATGAAGGAATTGAGCTTGAAGGTTGAAATTTTAAATTTCAGTTAGACATCCAACTAGAGCGTGAAAATATCAAATTGGCCAAAAAGTAGTACTTTACAGATGTACTATTTCAATTTTTTTTTTCTCAAAATTCGCTCCAAAGATTTTGATAAAATTCAAAAATCAATTATTTTTTAGATGCTCTTTAAAATGTATATTCTAATTTGGCCATTGAAATCTTCTGAAGACTACTTTACTCTTGTACACTTTATAGGAAAGATAGGAGAAATAGTTGCCATGGTAACAAAATATAAATATTTTCCCCAAACTTATAAAGATTACATCTTGCCCTCGGGGCAGGGTGTAGAGGTTAGCGTGCTAACCTCATATTACCAAACGTCGCGGGTTCGGACCCCCAGGCAGTCCGATGATTTTATATAAGGCATTTGGATACCAAATGGCTTATATAAGAATGCCTGGACCCCAATATGCATAATTATAAATAACGGATATCGTTTAAAGTCTTAAATGGCCTAAGTTGCCGAAAAGACTGTGGTGAATGCGTGTGTGATTGTGAGTGTGAATGAGAAAAAAAAAAAAAAAAAAAAAGATTACATCTTGAATTCTAATATATCAGGGGAAACTAAA
>JAKCPI010016730.1:0-14609 GCA_023213315.1 Euborellia annulipes | reverse complement strand
GAGATGGGTCGACCAGGTCGAGCGGGCTGTCGGCCAGGGACTCCAACATTCGATCCATATGGCCCAAGACCGAGCGGCATGGAAGATGACAACAGAGGACATCACATAGCTTCACCACGCTCTCCCGAGGAGCAAAGGACCGAGAAGAAGATGCCGCCCTTAAATTCTGGCGCCCTTGGTCCAATTCTACCCCCCCCCGCCCATAGAGAGCACAATCATTATTATGAATAAAACAATTCTTTTACTTTCTCTTACCTAAGTATATATGTAAAATATATAGGCCTTTAGAGAGAAAGTATTAGATTCATGTCAAAAATTCGATGTCGAGATTTTGATGGATATACACGTTTTGAGGTCCCCTGAATCCAAAAAAGTGATTTTCGCGACATGGTCTGTCTTTGTGTGTATGTGTCTGTGAACAAAATATCTCAAGAACGAAAAGAGCTATGAGGTTGAAATTTTACATTTAAATAAGCTACCCCTCTGGGACGTGACACCTAGTATATATTTAAGTCACTCGATTATGAGACCAACCGAGTTTATTTTGCTGTATGGATCTTTTATCTTTATTATAAATAAATAAATAATAATTTCATTTCGGATTTAATGATTACATAAAAAGGAGAATCAAAAGAGATGTCAAATCGACGTGGAAAGCAAATATCGCCCTTTTTGTCATCCACACCCTCCATCAAAATAAAGACCAGATGGACGAGGAGGTTTTCAAAAAATAAAAAGAATAATAAAGATTTTTCTTTTTTATAATTTGACAGGCAAAATTTTTTTCTTGAATCTATTAATTCGATCTTCAAATGGGATTAGGGTCAAAGTTAGTCTAGTAATAAAAAAAATATGATAATAATATAAATCTTGGCCAAACAAAAAATGTCAGAAAAAAATAAAATTTTAAAAAAAATAATAACTCTTAATAAATGAAACTTCGATAATCAGATTTCCTACTATACTAAGGAGTATATTAAAACCATTAACTCCGGATAGTGTGTTGATAGGGAATTTAATAGAATTTTTTTTAAAAAATTTTTGCGATTCTCCCACCACTAAACGTGCGCCTTCCCTCGGATGTGATGCATCGCGTCACAAGACAAGTTGTTGACCTACTCCCCAGGCGCTCAGGCAAACATGTCATATAACTGGATTTTTACTTTTATTAATTAAAATAGGCGAATTAATAATATTCAGTTAAATTGTTTTCATTATTACTTCATGTCCAAGACATGATATATATAGTGCTTGATTATCAAGCAAATCACATTCAGAGATAATTTTACATATTTTTCAAATCCCACTCGGGATTTTTCTACTATATTTTTACTTTCTCGTACATACATACATATATATATATATATATATATATATATATATATACCGTTTTTTGGTCCTCCTGGATTCAAAAAAGTAGATCCCGCAAATTTTTCTGTTCTGCTTGTAACGATTTTATTTATATTTAAAGTTAGGTACTTTCGCCTGGACAGCTTTTGAAGAAAATCGGCCAAAAAGAATGCTAGTACTTTTCAATTTTTTCCAAATTTGTCTCAAAATTGACTCCAACGATTTTGATTAAAAATCATAAATCAACTATTTTTTGCTTTCTCTTACCTATGTATATATGTAATATATATATAGAGAGAAAGTCTATTAGTTCATGTCAAAAATTCGATGTCTAGTTTTTAATGATGGATCTTCACGTTTTAAGTCCCCTGAATCCAAAAAAGTGGTTTTCGCGACATGGTCTAATCTCTGTGGGTGGGTGGGTGGGTGGGTGGGTGTGTGGGTGTGTTTCCAATTTTTAAGCATGAAGGAATTGAGCTAGGGGTTGAAATTTTATATTTGGAAGTTCAACACCCCCGGGACCGGAAAAATAAGCTTTTAATCAATATCGGCCAAAGTTTACTAGAGCACTTTTACTGATGTACTTTTTCGGTTTTTCGATTTTCTCAAAATTTGCTCCAACGATTTTTTTTAAAATTCAAAAATCAATTATTTTTTAGATGCTCTTTAAAATGTATATTCTCATTTTGCGATTGAAATCTTCTGAAGACCACTTTACTCTTGTATTTCATAGGGAAGGATAGGAGAAATGGTTGCCATGGTAACAAAATATAAATATTTCCCCATACTTAAAATTTTACATCTGAATTCATATGTTTCCGTACTGTCGGGAACTAAATATATGTCGACACAAAAATCTGGTGTGACAAGCACAGAACAAAACTTTCGATTACCGAAGGTAAGAGAAAGTTGTGGCTAAGCGCCAATCACACCTGAATTTTTTATGTCATTTAAAAAGATATCAGTAAAATTTACGTGAAAAATGATTTGAAGTACACTTTACTGATGTAATTCATTTTCCGGCTCTTCCTTTCATAGAGCCAATGTTAAATCCTATAAGGGATTTGTATGTTAATTTCGATTCAAAAGGGGGTCGTCTCCTTTCGAACTTTTTACACATTAAAAAAAATTTTTTCCAATTCTTATGAAATTTTGTATTTATTTAGGATTCTCTATCGTGGCATAAAATATCCAAAGATGAGATTAAAATTTTGATAAATAACCATTGTTTATTTTAAGCTTGATCAACACTTTTTTTTTTTTTTTTTATAAAAAAACATTCACACCTTTTCTCATTCACACTCACACTCACACACACATTCACACTGTCTTTTCGGCAGCTCAGGCCATATAAGACATTTACGATAACATTATTTATGAATTTATATATATAGGGGTCCAGGCATTTTTATTTAAGCCATCTGAGTATCCAGATGAATTAAATAAATCATCGGACTGCCTGGGGTCCGAACCCGCGACTTTGGTATATGAGGTTAGCACGCTAACCTCTACACCACGCCCCGTGGGCCAGTCAACATTTAAAATGCCCGATGGAAATTTTGAATCAATTCTTTTACTTTTTACTTATGAAATGCAAGTAGTCAAGCTAAGGTGCTATAGAAAAACTAAATATATCTCTACACAAAAAATTCTGGTGTGCCAGCACAGTACTGTACACAACTTTCTATTACTAGATTTTTTTAACAATATTTTTTTTTCATATATTTTCCCATTTCCCCATTCTCATAGAGGTTGCATTGTCAAATTTATCAAATATTATTCTCCTTATTTCATCTCTCTCGCCCCCGGCGTCGTTCCTCGTTCATTTCACTTTAAATTAAATTCGTATTTCAAAATGGATTCAATAAAATAGACAAAAGAGGACCTGAAGTGAGAGTAGGGTGGAGGGGGGAGGCGAGTTTTCAAAACAAAACATTAATCTCTGTGTTTGCTTTTAAAAGGCAATTCATCTCCATTCATTTTGATGATAATAAAGCACGAGAGAATTGCGGGAATACTATTTAATACTTAGCTCTCTCTTTCTCTCTCTCTCGCTCTTTATATAAATATACGAGCCTATTTTCATGAATGTATAGGGTGACTCATAATCAGAATAAAGAAATATTATCATATCTAAAGTAATATCTGTAAAATTTTATTTCATCAACTGAAAATATTTATAAGTAAAATATGGGGTTGAGGCCTGTTTAGAAAAATATAACTTGTTTATTTTTTTCCCCTTTGACCACAGGTTTCGACCGATATATTTTCCTTTTGTATGCTCTGAACCTAGCCTCACAACCCTGTTGCTAAATCTACAGTCCTGGGTGAGTGTGAAATATAATTTATAAATAAGAGACATATCTTAAAGACTTAAAGATAAGGAAATGAGAAAAATTCATTAGTATATGTTTTTCGACAAATTTATAATATCAAAAGCCTTTGGGACCCCTAATGCCTCTTTCGAGACTATGTACCTTGAATGAAATGTAATAATTTCGAATGTTTGATTGTAATAAATAAATCTTTGAATTTGTCAAAGATTTTATACCAGCTTAAAAATAAACATTAAAATTGTAAAAATTTCATGAGTTACTCACCAACTGTAGGATTTCTGGAATTAAAGTCGACCAGCTCTTGGAGCATGTCTGATAGGGTCGGCGTTCACAGCCTTATTGGAGACAGTGCAAAAGCAGACCACCAACCAGGTATGCGTCGGCTCGTAAACCTGTAAGAACAAGAATAAAACCATGGTAAAAGTATATCTATATAGTGTAAAAAAGTGTCAAGGATTTTTAATAAGCCCCAGACTCCAAATAGGAGAGGGAAATCTTGCTTAAATAAATATTAAAAAGCAGCTGAGTGAAAATAAAAAATTCTAAACTTTACAGTGGGATTGGGGGGGGGGGGGGGGTCTGTGTATGTAACGATTTTAAGCATGAAGGAAATGAACTACGAGATTGAAATTTTTTATTTAAGTTAGGCACCCTCCCCGTATAGTTAAATTAAGCTTTTGAACAAAATTGGCCTAAAAGTATATTACTTTACTGATGTAAAGTACACCGCGGGAATAATCAGGCGAGGACAGAAGATGTACTTAGTTTTTTTTTTTTCAAATTTCTCAAATTTGCTGGAACGATTTTGATTAAAATTCATAAATAAGCTATTTTCTTTAAAAATTATAATAAGTTATTTTCTAAAACTTGTTCGAAGTACCCTTTATTTCTAATCGAAGCATTCTTAGCTCAGCGCCATCTATGAAACGCAACTGGTCAAGTTTTAAACTAAAGTGCTATGAGAGAAACTTTCTCTTACCTCTATATATGTTAATATATATAGAGAGAAAGTATTCGATTCATGTCAAAAATTCGATGTCTTGGATATGCACGTTTTGAGTTTGAGGTTCCCTGAATCCAAAAAAGTGGTTTCGCGACGTAGTCTGTCTGTCTCTGTGTATCCAATTTAAAGCATGAAGGAATTGAGCTAGGAAGTTGAAATTTTATATTTAAGTTAGGCACCTCCTGAGGCCGTTAAAATAAGCTTTTAATCAAAATCGGCCAAAGAGTACTTGTACTTTACTGATGTACTTTTACTTTCTCTTACCTATGTATATATGTAATATATATATAGAGAGAAAGTATTGGATTCATGTCAAAAATTCGATGTCGAGATTTTGATGGATCTTCACGTTTTGAGGTCCCCTGAATCCAAAAAAGTGGTTTTCGCGACATGGTCTGTCTGTCTGTCTGTCTGTGAACAAAATATCTCAAGAACGAGAAGAGCTAGGAGGTTGAAATTATATATTTAAGTTAGGCACCCTCATGGGACGTGACACGAAGCTTTTGGACAAAATCGGCCAAAGAGTACTAGTACTTTACTGATGCACTTTTTCAGTTTTTTTCGATTTTCTCAAAATTCGCTCCAACGATTTTTTTAAAATTCATATATCAACTATTTTTTAGTTGCTCTTTAAAATGTATATTCTCATTTTGTGATTGAAATCTTCTGAAGACCACTTTACTCTTGTTCTCCATAGAAAAGATAGGAGAAATGGTTGCCATGGTAACAAAATATAAACATTTTGCCATACTTATAAATTTTACATCTTGAAAATCGAATGTACCTTACTGTCGGAAACTAAATACATGTCGACACAAAAAATCTGGTGAGACAAGCACAGTACACAACTTTCGATTACCGAAGGTAAGAGAAAGTTGTGTGCTGTGCGCCAGTCACACCAGATTTTTTCATTTTTTTCGATTTTCTCTAAGTTTGCTCCGACGATTTTGATTAAAATTCATAAATCAATTATTTTTTAGATGCTCTTTAAAATGTATATTCTCATTTGGCATTGAAATCTTTTGAAGCACACTTTACTCTTGTACTTCATAGAAAGAAAGGAGAAATGGTTACCATGGTAACAAAATATAAATATTTTCCCATGTTTATAAATTTTACATCTTGAATTCAAATGTTCCGTACTGTCGGGAACTAAATATATCTCGACACAAAAAATCTGGTGTGACACAGACACAACTTTCTAATAATCCCGAAGGTAAGAGAAAGTTGTATGCTGTGCAACAGTCACACCAGATTTTTATACTTTAGATGAGAAATATGAACGGAATAAGCAATTGTGTTTATGACAATTTTATTAATTTAATGTAAGCTTTGCACTCTATTCTATTTTGTTCTGAATAATATAAATTCAATAAATATCGAAAAAGAAATCAATCAAAGTGTTAAGCTAAATGAAAAGAGCATGAAAGTGAATAATAAATATTGAGAGTGTACAAAGAAACAACACTTGAGGGATAAAAAGTCAAACAAAACACACACACACTTGTATGTTTGCCTTCTTTGCTTGTTTGCCCAATATATTAATGGATGGAAAAAGATTAATCGAGGCGAAAAATATAGCGCCCACATGTTGCTCCGATGGCGTCATACTCCATATGATTATTATTTTTGTTTGAATGGTTCATTAGGTGCTACAAACGATAACAAAAACCCCGAGCTTCATTTATTTATTTATTCTCTTTCCCTTGTCATCGACATCATCATCATCAGCGATGATGTTTATTTTGTTCTATTGTCTCAATGAAAATGACTAGGCAAAAAAAAAAAAATTAATTTTTGTCATTGATATAAAAGTAAATTTTACTCTATTTGCATATCATAATATTATTTATAAAAATAATAATTTTGTAAATAAAATTGCTGAATTTAATAGAGTGAGGTATTAGAAAAATCAAAATATATACGAAATAGAAGCGTGGAATAATAAGAGGTAGACGGAACACAGAAAAAAAAATCTGGTGTGACTTAACGCACAGCACACAACTTGGTAACAGCAACAACTTCCAATTAGGAAGTTGTTGCTGTTACCAAGGGCGGATACAGGGGGGTGAAGGGGGTAATTACCCCCCCCCCCCCCACGCCCCGAGACTTGAGAAAAATATATTTTTTAGGGGAAAAATTATATTTTTAATATAAAATTTTAAAAACTAATACTTAAAAATTTGATTTGTATATATATATATTCTGGTAAACAACTTTTAATTAACGATAATAAGAAAAGATTGTGTGCTGTGCGACCAGTCACACCAGATTCCCCCCCCCCCCCCCCCCCACCCCACCCCCGAGAAACTTATCTGGATCCGCCACTCTCTGTTACACCATCTTTTTTTGTGTAACGATATATTTAGTTTCCTAAAGCACCTTAGTTCCAAACTTGCATTTCATAAGTAATAAGTAAAAAAAGTCAATTGATTCAAAATTTCCATAGGCTCTGTGTATTTTAAATGTTGACTGCTTAAAATAAACTATGGTTATTTTTCAAAATTTAATTCTCATATTTTGGATATTTTATACACTATAGACAGGGTCGCAGACAGAATTGACGGGCCCCGGGGCTACTTAATAATACGCCACCCCCCCCCCCCAACCTTAAAGTTTTTTGTTTTAGTATGTAAAAGGCCATTATTGTGGCCTTCATGCCAACAATTTTTCACACAATTTTTGAAACAGTTATACATAGCTTTCAATGTTTATTTAAATAAAAAAGATATTTAAAAATTTTTCAAAATTTCCTAAACATAATAATTTATTAAGGCCAGTACTGGACAGACGCCTTTCGGGTGGTCTGGGGGGTATGGAAAATTTTTTGGAAATTAGGCACTGAAATCTGCGTTTTTAGCTATCCTGAGACTTGAAAAATATTGATATTATCAATCTTGTTTTGAGCTTAAAGAACCCGGGCACCTCAGGAAAAAAATTTCAAGAAAATAATTTTTTTTTTAATTGAAATTTTAAAATTAAAAAAAAAAAATCATTTTCTTGAAATTTTTTCCCTGAGGGGGTCCGGGCCCTTTAAGCTAAAACTTTAAAATTTCAATAAAAAAAAAATTATTTTCTTGATTTGATTTGAGCTTAAAGGGTCCAGGCTCCCTCGGGGAAAAATTTCCAAAAAATGATTTTTTTTTAATTGAAATTTTAAGACTTCAGGCCCAGACCCCTTAATGAAAAAAATTTCAATAAAATGATTTTTTTTAGTTTTAAGATTCGAGCTTAAAGTGCTCGGGCCCCTTAAGGAAAAAAATTTTCATGAAAATGATTTTTTTTATTGACATTTTAACCATGAATATTATTTTTATTAGAATTTTAATGTTGGAGCGCAATGGACCCGGGCCCCCTCGGAGGGCCCGGGCCCCGGGGACATAGCCCCCCTGCCCCCCCCCACCCTGTCTGCGGCCCTGACTATAGGGAATCCTAAATAAATACAAAATTTCAAAAGAATTGGAAAAAATTTCAAATGCGTAAAAACTTCCCCTTTTGAATCGTAATTAACATACAAATCCCCATAGGGATTTAGCATTGGCTCTATGGAAGGAAGAGTCGGAAAATGAATTTGAAAAATCTGAAATACTACACCAGTAAAGTGTACTTCAAACAATTTTCATGAAAAATTTTACTGTATGCGTTTTAAAGAGCATCTAAAAAATGTCTTCTCCATTCCAAGAGTCACTCACCAATTGTAGGATTTCTGGAATTAAAGTCGACCAGCACTCGGAGCATGTCTGACAGGGTCGGCGTTCACAGCCTTATTGGAGACAGTGCAAAAGCAGACCACCAACCAGGTATGCATCGGCTCGTAAACCTGTAAGAACAAGAATAAAACCATGGTAAAAATATATATCTACCTGGTAACATGTTATATATTGTCAAAATGTGTGAAGGATTTTTTAATAATCCCTAGACTCCAAATAGGAGAGGGAAATCTTGCTTAAATAAATATTAAATATTAAAAAGCCCCTGAGTGAAAATAAAAAATTTTAAGATTGACAGAGAGATGGGGGCAAAAATTTAGAAATAATATCAATTTTGACCTGTAGCTCAGGGCTATAGCATAAGCTTCTGGTACAAAAGATCAAGGATCCGCATACCGTCTTATGCGAAATAAATAGAGAAGGGGTCTAAATGACCTTCGATGCCGAAAAAGACCTTAAATGAAATGACTTTCTTTTGTGTCTTTCTCATGATGAAATCAAATGGCAAAGTGAGGTCTGCCAAAAGAAAAAATTCTTAAAGTTTAAACCGTATCAGGTTGACGTTTCGGTCCCTTGTCTTGACCACCTTCAGAACCAGTTGAATTTGAGTGGAATTTTATTTACTCTCGCCCAGGGCCGCAGACAGACTTGACGGGCCCCGGGGCTACTTACTAATACGCCCCCCCCAAAAAAAAAAAAAAAGTTTTTTTTTTTTAGTATATAAAAGGCTATTGTGCACTTCATGCCAACACATTTTTACACAGTTTTTGACACAACTTTTGAAATACGTTAGTTATACATAGCTTAAAATATTTATTTAAATAAAGTTAATTAAAATTTTTTCAAAATTTCCTAAACAAAGAGTTACAATATTTTATCGAGGCCAGATCCGGACAGAGGATTTCCGGGGGAATCTGGGGGTATGGAAAATTTTTTGAAAATTAGCCACTCAAATTGCGTTTTTAGCTATCCTGAGTCGTGAAAAAAGATTGATTTGAGGTTAAAAGGCCCGGGCCCTCTGAGGAAAAAAATTTCAAGAAAATGATTTTTTTTAATTGAAATTTTAAGATTCGAGCTTGAAGGGCCCGGGCCCTCTGAGGAAAAAAATTTCAAAAAAATGATTTTTTTAAATTGAAATTTTAAGATTTGAGCTTAAAGGGCCCGGGCCCACTGAGGAAAAAAAATTTCAAGAAAATGATTTTTTTTATTTGAAATTTTAACCATGAAAATTATTTTTTATTAGAATTTTAAGGTAGGAGCGCAATGGGCCCGGGCCCCCTTGGAGGGCCCCGGGGATATAGCCCCCCTGCCCCCCCCCTGTCTACGGCCCTGCTCTCGCCAACCGGCCGTGAAGATAGTCTAGTCAAGGGATTGAAGTCAACCTGGTACGGCTTTAATAAAATGAAGTTTTTTTTTTACTCAACTAAATTCATAATTCTAGTCACAAAGACAGCACCTAAATAGAAATGTTTGTTTATTGCTTCTCTATCTCTCGTTGGAGACCTGAGAAAAATTCTATATGGCATTTAGTCGTATTCCAATTCCAAATTTTCGTCTCACTAGAAATTCAATTTAAACTTCTTATTTTTGAAGTTATTCTTTTTTTTAAGATCTTTACAATTTTGTTTCTTCCTCTTACCCTATATATGAAATATATATAGAAAAAGTATGTGTTTTGCACAAACTATCGTAAATGAAATGAAATTTTTTATTTAGGCTTTTTAATAATTGCATCTCTGAATTAATGGCAACAAAGTTGCTAAACATTTCCATGATCATCCACTATTAGAATATGAAAGAGTAGTCTCACTTCATATTCCTTTACGAATACCAGATATGTATTTTTTTTTTATTATTAATTATTAAAAAAAAATCAAAATGTAAATAAAGTTTTTCTGTGATGATGTAGATTTTTTATTTACCACTGGCCAGGGGGCTATGTAAGGTTTCTCGCTCCTTCGTATTATAGCACCCTACATGACTAATTCTCGGTCCATGTGCCATCTAGTAACGTGAAAAGGCATTATAAGTCTTTATTTATACCGCGAGAGAGCGAATGTGTATATAATCGAACACTTGATGAGAAATCAACTACAGCAGCGTTTCCCAGACTTCTTTGACCTTTAAGAGGTTTTAAAATTTTCAGAGGCCCACCTTATAAAAAAATGTATTTTTTAATAAAAAATCAAGTTAATTGTTTGTTTATTAAATACAAAAAAATTGCAAAAAAAAAATTTTTGTTTTTACAATTTTTTTTTTGCGACCCGGTAAAATTTTTCTACGACCCGATTTCGGGTTTGGAAAACGCTGAACTATAAAATATTTAAATTTTTTTTCTTGATAAATATATTTTTTCGGAAGGTTATTTAAATAAAATAAATAAAGATAAAATTTGCAAAACCCTACAGCTCCTTCAATTGACTTGAAATCCTTATAAATCCAATTCTCTACAGCAGCGGTTCCCATCCCGTGGGCCGCGGGCTGATTGGAACTGGGATTTCAAATTACAATAAAACTATAAATTTATTATTTAGAATTTTTTATTGCATAAAATTACCTCAAATAATATATAATTAATAGAACGAATAGGGATAGATTAAATTGTTTCATCTGTCAAAGTTACTCAGCATAATTTCTTTTTCATTTCAAATTTATTTGTCAATCGTATTTTTCAGTTCGATTAAGTTATATAATATAACAAATTTGTGATTAGTTTAGTGTTTAGTCGAATCCGAATTGAGATATTCATGAATAACATGTTCTCGAAAATTATTTAAATTATTAAAATTATATACAAGGTGTCCGAGTTATCAAAAGAAATTGTACCGTGCTTCAAGGCTGTATTTCTTTTACTTTTTCATATTATTAATTTTTAAACTTGACAGCGACTTTTTTTTGCCAAAAACAGACTTTTTACCGACTATTTGACTTTTAAAGTGACTTTTTCCGAAAATAAGAGACTTTTTTCGGCTCTCTGCTTATATTAATAAAAATAAACGAGTTTTTTCAACCTTATTTTTCTTGAAAAATAAATACAGAGATAAACTGAAGGTTTAGTGCGATTTAAGGCTAAAACTATCCAGTTTTCATCCAAATATTGACGCTCTTTAGGCATATAACAAGATCAAAAATAGCAGACCAGTCACACCAGATTTTTTTATATTAACATCCCTAAAACTTTCTAAGCTCAAAACCCAAGTTTCCGACTTAAAAAGGTTCATAAAAGAGTGAAAAAACACAGAGGCGTACCGAGGCAGTTGGGGGCCTGGGGCGGAACTAGAAGAGGGGGCCTTATATTGAATTTTTTTTTGGGCGGGGGTGGTCATCTTTAAATATCCCTCTCCTCCATACACAAAAATATTTTTAAAATACCATATATCCCTGAACCCCAAGGGCCCTGGGGCCTCTCAAAGAGAAATTTTCATTAAATTTTGTTTTTACTTGAGCCCTGAGGGCCCCGGGGCCTCTCAAAGAGAAATTTTCATTAAATTTTCTTTTTTATCTAAATTTTCCCATTTTTACTTGAGCCCTGAGGGCCCTGGGGCCTCTCAAAGAGAAATTTTCATTAAATTTTCTTTTTTTTTTATCTAAATTTTCCGGTTTTTACTTGAGCCCTGAGGGCCCCGGGGCCTCTCAAAGGGAAATTTTCATTAAATTTTCTTTTTTTTATCTAAATTTTCCCGTTTTTACTTGAGCCCTGAGGGCCCCGGGGCCTCTCAAAGAGAAATTTTCATTAAATTTTCTTTTTTTTTTATCTAAATTTTCCCATTTTTACTTAAGCCCCAAGGGCCCCGGGGCCTCTCAAAGAGAAATTTTCATTAAATTTTCTTTTTTTTTTATCTAAATTTTTAAGTTTTTACTTGAGCCCTGAGGGCCCCGGGGCCTCTCAAAGAGAAATTTTCATTAAATTTTCTTTTTTTTTTATCTAAATTTTCCCATTTTTACTTGAGCCCTGAGGGCCCTGGGGCCTCTCAAAGAGAAATTTTCATTAAATTTTCTTTTTTTTTATCTAAATTTTCCGGTTTTTACTTGAGCCCTGAGGGGCCCCGGGGCCTCTCAAAGAGAAATTTTCATTAAATTTTCTTTTTTTTTATCTAAATTTTCCCATTTTTACTTAAGCCCCAAGGGCCCCGGGGCCTCTCAAAGAGAAATTTTCATTAAATTTTCTTTTTTTTTATCTATATTTTTAAGTTTTTACTTGAGCCCTGAGGGCCCCGGGGCCTCTCAAAGAGAAATTTTCATTAAATTTTCTTTTTTTTTATCTAAATTTTTAAGTTTTTACTTGAGCCCCAAGGGCCCCGGGGCCTCTCAAAGAGAAATTTTCATTAAATTTTCTTTTTTTTTATCTAAATTTTCCCATTTTTACTTAAGCCCCAAGGGCCCCGGGGCCTCTCAAAGAGAAATTTTCATTAAATTTTTCTTTTTTTTTATCTAAATTTTTAAGTTTTTACTTGAGCCCTGAGGGCCCCGGGGCCTCTCAAAGAGAAATTTTCATTAAATTTTCTTTTTTTTATCTAAATTTTCCCATTTTTACTTAAGCCCCAAGGGCCCCGGGGCCTCTCAAAGAGAAATTTTCATTAAATTTTCTTTTTTTTTATCTAAATTTTTAAGTTTTTACTTGAGCCCTGAGGGCCCCGGGGCCTCTCAAAGAGAAATTTTCATTAAATTTTCTTTTTTTTTATCTAAATTTTCCCATTTTTACTTAAGCCCCAAGGGCCCCGGGGCCTCTCAAAGAGAAATTTTCATTAAATTTTCTTTTTTTTATCTAAATTTTTAAGTTTTTACTTGAGCCCCAAGGGCCCCGGGGCCTCTCAAAGAGAAATTTTCATTAAATTTTCTTTTTTTTTTTATCTAAATTTTCCCGTTTTTACTTGAGCCCTGAGGGCCCCGCGGCCTCTCAAAGGGAAATTTTCATAATTTTTTTTTATTATTAATATATGAGGGCCTATGCCGGCTCGGGGCCTGGGGCGGACCGCCCCCTCGCCCCCCTCGGTACGCCACTGAAAAAACAAAGTGGTGCGGTTCTCTAATGAAATCCACTGGGACTTAAAATCTTAAAATTTTTTAAAGCATATTACCAATTTTTACTTTCTCTTACATTTATATATATGTATTGAGAAAGAATATTGCATTCATTTCGAAATTTTGATGAAAATACACGATTTGAGGTCCCCTGAGTCCAAAAAGACTGAATATGTGTGTGTGTGTGTGTGTGTGAACAAAATATCTCAAAAGCGAAAACATCTAGGAGATTGAAATTTTATATATAATTTAGGTAACCTCCTGGTACGTAAAGCAAAGTTTTTTGAACAATGGTCAAAGAATAATGCTCCTTTCCTCAGTACTTTTTCAGGATTTTTTTTTTCGATTTTCTCAAAATTCGGTCAAATGATTTTAATTAAAATTCTTAAATTAAGCCATGGTAGAGCAATACTTGCTAGTGCCAAAGCAAAAGGTTTGCATCCCGTCCCAGGTGAGAAATTTATTTCAATTGAATTGGATAACAATAACAGTTGAAATAAATAGAGAGGTCTAAAAGGCCTCAGATGCCTTTTCTCTTGACAATTCAAGGCCCTTGGAATTATTTCTTTTTAATTAATATTTGTTTTATTTCTTTTCCAAATTTTAGACTCATTTTTACTTTCTCTTACTTCTATATATATGTTAATATATAAGAAAGAAAGTATTGGGCTCATGTCAAAAATTCTATGTCTAGATTTTGATGGATATACACGTTTTTGAGGCCCCCTGATTCAAAAGTGTTTTCGCAACATGGTCTGTCTGTGTGTGGGTGTGTGTTCAATTTTAAGCATGAAGGAATTGAGCTAGTAGGTTGAAATTTCAAATTTCAGTTAGACATCCACCTAGAGCGTGAAAATAAGCTTTTAATCAAAATTGGCCAAAAATTATTAGTACTTTACAGATGTACTTTTTCAATTTTTTCTCAAAATACGCTCCAACGATTTTGATAAAATTCAAAAATCAATTATCATATATGTCGACACGAAAAATCTGGTATGACAAGCACAGAACACAACTTTAGATTACAGAAGGTAAGAGAAAGTTGTGTACCGTCGCAGTCGCCACCAGATTTTTTAGGAGTTACCTCCCTCTCCTAATTACTATCCAAAATGATGGGATCAATATCAGTGGCGTCATTTCAACTTTTTTCTTAGGGAGCAAATTTTTCTTAGGGGGGCAAACATTTTT
>JAKCPI010016729.1:0-12975 GCA_023213315.1 Euborellia annulipes | reverse complement strand
ATTTGTAAAACAAATGAATGAACAAAACAACAAACAATTACTAGAACAGTTTAGGCAAATGAACGAAAAAAATTGACCAACAGTCGACAAAATTTGACAAACAGTTAAACGAGAAATTTGACAAACAATTAGAAAAGTCTAACCAAATGGATGAAAAGTTTAACAAACAAATGAAAGAACTCGATGAAGAAATTGCTTGGAGGCGCCGAGAATGCCAATTAAGTAGTTTAAGAATCAAACAAAATTTTGAAAGACTTAAAAATATGAACAACCGAAATTATTCTCAAAATTCAAACCCAATTTTGTTAGACACAAATGAAAAAATCAATACAAGTGAGGAGACAAATAAGACAAAAATAGATAAATTATATGAGCCCATAAAAGTCGGCAAAGAGACCGATCATAAAACCTCAATATGACTAATAGTGATGACATTGCAAAATTAAACCATTCGACAACAAAAATAAATTTATCTTTAAAAAATATAAGAGAAAGAATCAATAATTTAAACATACAACGGTGGGTGGCGATTTAAATAAATCGAATGAGGAGGGAGGCAGCCTCAACCAAACCACCCAAGTCCTTCCACATGCTCTAACAACCATTGCTAACCATGATTCTAATGATAACAACAACCAAATAATTAATTCTAACTTAAATTCAAATCCTGAAATAAACACTCAAGAAAAACAAAGTCCAAGTTTGTCGTATAGTGTGTCTGTCAATCGTCAGTCTGATTTTAATACAACTGTCCTTGCTTCAAATTACTGTATTGAATATAGAAATAATTATTATTTAAATCCATTATATAATATTTCCTTAAATTCTGTTTCAATTAGAAGTATCTCTAACAATTTGGCAGAAACGAGTGTTAATTACCTATCTGTTGAACAAGATAATAATCATATGAGCAGTGATTTGCCATTGAGTCCTATTCGAAACGTCTTAACTCAGTCCCGTCATTATTATTTAATTACCTATCGTTTTGGTATTACAATTCAAACATATAAAATTAACGCCCATAGGCCGGAGCGCATCTAAACATGATGCCAACTCCGATACGGGAATATATGGCGATTCCCGGGGCAGCCTATAAGCCAGGGCACAATCTTTTGAATTTCCTTAAAAGAAAGCCAAACCCACGGATTTGACTCACAAAGGTATATGCCTGTCGGGCATGTGTGTACACAGACATATATATATATGTGTGACAGGCATGTACCCTCCCGATTTTTGTCTCAAAATAAATTTGATCACTCACTGAATAGAATTGTACATATGGTAATAATATTTTTTAGTTTTTTTTTATTCTTGTTTTTGGCCAGAGTAAGAGTTGCGTGAATGTCCTGAGGGTAGCCCGAAAACAAATGATTCGTTAGAGGAAATAATATTTTGGGATGCCAATAGGGCATGCATATCAAACTCCAGCTCAAAAGATGGTCATGTTATATGAATTTTTTTTATATATATATATTTTTTTGTTGTTAAAATTCTAGTCAATTGCTATAAAGCACGACTGAAAAGTTCATTGTTTTGTTCAAAAGTTCACATTTCAACTATTAAACAATTTTAAACATTTATATTGCTACTTTCTCAATATTCTGCCTTTAAAATAATCTTTCTTCTTAATTGAATAATTTTTTTTGAATAAATCTTGATATAGAAAAAAACAATCTTTTATTCAAATATAATAGTAACTTGAGCAACTCAAATAATTTTCCGCAGGCTCAAGGGAAACAAAACAAAAAATATTATAGAACTCATTTTTACAATAATTATTTGCTGATGTCTGAACCATCTTCAATTTAATTTTTTTATTTAAACAAAAAAACAAAATATATAATTTATTTAAGAAAAATGTGAACTTTAACAATTTTTTTGATAGGATAGAAGCTTTTATTGGATATATATATTGATCGAAATTTTAAGATGACGTCATGTTTTCTAAAAGAAATCGATAGAAAGAAATAATTTTTTTAAACCATTTATATTTTTTTTAATCAATTAAAACTCAATTATCAGAGAAAGGCCCAAAATGGCAAAACAAATTATTAATCAAACGAGTAGATGTAGTATCACGAGGTGATAGCAGTGTTGAGCATAATATTTGAATGTTAATAAGACATCTTAGTCATGAATTTAATTATAATCTGTTCAATTGAATTGTATGTAGGAGGAAATTAGGTTAGAGCAACGTTCATTATGGATTTTTAACGATAAATACCCATTGAAGTAACTCAGAAAGATGAAACAAAATAAATAATTTTTTTTATATACTTCGTTCTTATTGCATACCCCCAACCTAATAATAAATAAATAATTAAAACTTTTTTTGGTGTATTCTACTGGGTAACCCCGCGAGCAGTCGAATTCGCCGACCTCCCCTGGATGGCAGGCTGTAGGCCCGTCGAAGGCAAGACAAGAAACTCCTCGACCCCTCCCCTGACCATGGCCAGCTGGACTGATTGGGAATATCGCCCTCCGGCCCCCTTGAAACACCCCCGCAAATATATATATATTTGGTCCCTGCAATGGAACACAACATTCTTTGTGGTTTTTGAAAATGAGAGAATCTGTTTGCTGATGATGGCATATTTGTTTACTAAGAAATCTGTAGAGGAGGTTGGTCAGATAGCTAAATGATTTTAACCTCCACCCATAACAATATCGATGAAGATAGGTTGTAGTTCGCAATGACAGTTGCATAACATTGAATTATTTTGTTTGTCAATGCATTATGTCGTGGTATCTATAAGAACCACTCCAAAAAAAAAAAAATTTTGAATTTGAATGATATCTGCAGAATTATTTTAAATCTAATAAGTGAAAAATGTCACGTATCACATATATATATATATATATACAAGTAGAAACTCCTATGTTCCGCTATCCTTTTCTTTTCCTTATAAAAGAAATTGCTTAAACTGCTTATTTTAATATCGAAATTACTATTGATAATTAATACTTTTATTTAATGAGACAATTGAGAACTTGTAAATTTCTGATTGAACTCTGAATTTTTATTTACACTAAAAGAAAAATCTTATTTTTTTAGATATCTTTTAATAAGATATCAATCTTATTGAAAGATACCTTGGCTCAAGGGATGTAATGATATTCACAACCAAGTTGTAGAGAACCTACATGGGTACCAGTAAACCACTAGTAAATTTTTCGTTTTTTTGTTATTTGATTTTCTTATATTTTTTTCTTCTCTAACTAATATATTATATTCACTATTGTTTTAATAATATAATTATCATGTCAATAAAATAACTTATGTCAAGTTATTAATTATTCAAGATTAAAATAAGTGCAGTGATATTTGAAGCAATTCAAATAACCCCCCACAAAAAAAACTCAAACTTCTTCTCCAACCGAGTGCGTGTTTAGTGCTAATAGATGTCACTTGTCACCAAAGTTTTTTTTATATTTTTCCACTCTCTTAAGAAGTGACTTCACTGAACCGCCCACATGTCAAGCCCAAGGCAAAGCGTCTCTCTGAGGGCGACTCTCTCTTGCTTCTCAACCGTTGACTTGATCACATCGCAACTCTTGCCTTCTATTCATTGAACGATCAACGTCGCTCTTACTTTTGACCAACCCCTGGTCATAGCGTATACATTCAGTTGCCCTTGCATCAAGCATCGCCAACGAATATCATCTGGCGTTCCAGTAGTGGTTCCTGGAAGGCGAAAAGTAACCCCGAAAGTCGCAGACCTCCAGGGGCCTCGGAATCCGTTTCCAATACAACACCGGGGAATCCCTAATCATCGCCATTCCTGGAAAATATCAGCGTCTTCTACAAACCAACTGTGGTATCGACAAATGCATAATTTTTACTGAGCTCAAATAAACCTGGTAATTACCATTCCAATTATTTATTCTGTCCAGATATTTAATTATTCTCAAAGAGACAATAACGAACAATTTTTATCAATGCGCATAATTATTTAATTTTTATTACAATATAACTTAACAAAAACAACTGATATAATTTTTTTTATTCTTTAATTAAATCTTGAATTATCTTCATAATTTATATTTAGTTATAAGAAAATTAATTAGTTTGAATTTCAACAAATTGAACAGTTAATGTTCAAATTCCAACTCGAGTTTCTTTTGTTTTATCTATTAAATATACCTATTTAATTCTGTACAATTATTATTGTCAAGGAAAATCAAAAATAACAATTTCCTTAGTCAAGATTAAACTTATATCATTTTTTATCATTTAAAACTATTTTTTTTATATTTCATATTTTTATTTCTTTAAATTACATTTTCTCAATTTCATTGGCGCATTTTTCTTTTTTTTAATTTTTTTTTAATATTTAAGCTTTTTTTCTTCCAGCGAATGATCCGCAGCCAATCTCTCCCCTCTTCCACAACCCCAAATAATTTTGTTGTTTCCTTATGCAACCTTTTATCAAAATTCTTAAATCTGCAGCATAGAATATTCAAATTCATTTTTATTATTCATTATATTTCAATTTTTTTATTCACGGCAACTCGAAATTTTTTTTGCGATCAGATTTACTCTAAAATTTTCAACCACACATTCTATTCACCCCACTGAGTTAAGACCAATTTCCTTGGAGGTTAACTGCCCCCGAAAGTTGCGAAGCCTTTTGGGAGTAGTAATTTCCAATCAAAATTCTCCCCCATCTGATAACCCCCCTTGATCAGGTGTAGCGGGAGTATGATTTACTAGTCGACCAGATAGACCAGTAATATCATCGCAAGGTTATTAACAATGCGTCAAAAGGAGCCAACAGCCGGAAATAAATAAAAAATAAAAAAAATGCGTCAAAAGATCATATATTGAAGCCCGTATCTGCTGTGATTATTTCTTTATTTTATATTATACAAGTGGTTTACCGCTTGGCAGGGGGCTGCGCTCCCTGGACCCCCTTGGCTAGCAAAATTTTGAAGTTTTAAATTTCCCTCTTCGATTTAAAGTTTTAAATCTCCCTCTCTAACTCCGTTTCCTCTCACTCGAACCAATCAGCGAGATAGAGTGGTAAACGTGGGACAAAACAGTGTAATGATATGGTACAGAAATATTAATAAACATTTTGTGTTTTAAAATATGAATTCCAAGATTACTCTAGCCTCTACGTTAATTAAAGCTTAGATAAAGTAATGAAATCTCTACCTCCGTTGACAGGGCCAAAAAAGGTTTATTAATCTTAATATTTTCTTTGCCTGATTTTTTCTTGTAAGCATTTAGTAAAATGAATTAATTTAAATTAAAGATTACATGGGCCTGTGTTAAATTAGTAACCCCAACAAATTAACTTGTGAAAGTTCACCTTTAGCCCATGATTAATTTAAACAAGAAGTTTGCTAGATTTCGCCTTACTATTCTACTAGTCTAGCTTTGATTTTGTATTAAAATTTTGCTGATTATTATAATTTTATTATTGTACTTAAGAGATGGCTTTGTAGCCCTACCCTTAATAAAAAAATCTGGTGTGACTGGCGCACAGCACAAATGAGAATATACATTTTAAAGAGCAACTAAAAAATAGTTGATATATGAATTTAAAAAAAAATCGTTGGAGCAAATTTTGAGAAAATCGAAAAAAACTGAAAAAGTGCATCAGTAAAGTACTAGTACTTTTTGGTTGATTTTGTTCAAAAGCTTCGTGTCACGTCCCATGGGGGTGCCTAACTTAAATATAAAATTTCAACTTCCTAGCTCTTTTCGTTCTTGAGATATTTTGTTCACAGGCACACAGACAGACAGACCATGTCGCGAAAACCACTTTTTTGGATTCAGGGGACCTCAAAACGTGAAGATCCATCAAAACCTCGACATCGAATTTTTGACATGAATCCAATACTTTCTCTCTATATATATATTACATATATACATAGGTAAGAGAAAGTAAAAAAATATTGTTAATTGTTGATTTATTTAAAATACAAATATTAACTTATACATTAAATAATTATTTTATGCATCATAAATTTAATGTTTTCAAGTGAAGATGACATCCAAAACAAAATAATATTTCAATAAAGGCTCAGTAATTAATTCAATCAGATAATACAATGTCTTAGGATCACTTAATATAGGAGATCATCTCACTTTTATTTCGTTAATGGAAAATCCTCGTTCTGTTAGGATTTAAACTAGGGATTAACAAACTGTTATACTTGCCAAAAAGATCTTTTTATTTTGAGCTGACACATATTTAGATTAGTTCGGTAATTAAAATATAAACGTAAAAAACATTTTGATCAATAATTTATTCTTTGATCATCTAATTATTGATTTTTCAAATGAACTTTTCAAACGATAAAATAAGCAATAATTTGAATAGGGTAGTAGATTGATTGGATAAATGTAGCTATCTATATCTATAATATTGGAATAGCGAAAGGGCTCTATAGGCATACAATACCTGTAATCAAAAAGAAAGGGATTAATTTCAAATAAGTGATGCAGGAAGTTGGAATCCCCCCTCTGGCTACGGCCCTGTCTCGGGCATTTTATGGTTAATAATATTTAAAACAAATACAACAAATTTTTTAAATGATAAGAAAATTTTTTAGGTAGACCTAAATATATTCAAAAACACAAGGTGAAATGTTTATTATAAAATACTAGCAGGGGCGGATTAAAGGGGGGGGCGAGGGGCGATCCCCCCGGAGAAATTCACAATGTTATAAAAACTAGTAATCTAAAGAAATTATGATTTCCGGGCTTTAATTTCAATTGAATTTGTTACCAATCAATTTAAATAAATAGGAAAAGGGTCTAAATGGCCATAGATGCCCACAAAAGTCCTTAAATAAAAAAAAAAAAAAAAAACCGCCCCCCCGACAAAATTGCATTAATCCGCCACTGAATACTAGGTAACTTGTTACAAAATCGATACTTAGGAAATTTAAAGAAACATTTGAACATCTAGAGATTTGTTCTTTTTTGAATTATTTAGTTAACCCACATTTTTACTTTCTTCTTACCTCTATATATATGTTAATATATATAGAGAGAAAGTATTGGATTCATGTCAAAAATTCGATGTCGAGATTTTGATGGATATACACGTTTTGAGGTCCCTTGAATTCAAAAAGTGGTTTTAGCGACATGTCTGTGTGTGTCTGTCTGTCTGTGAACAAAATATCTCAAAAACGAAAAGAGCTAGCAAGTTGAAATTTTATATATAAGTTAAACACCCCCTGGGAGCGTGAAAATAAGCTTTTAATCAAAATCGGCCAAAGAGTACTAGTACTTTACTGATGTACTTTTTCAGGTTTTTTCCATTTTCTCAAAGTTCGCTCGAACGATTTTGATTAAAATTCAAAAATCAATTATTTTTTAGATGCTTTTTCAAATGTATATTCTCGTTTTGCCCTCAAAATTGTTTGAAGACCACTTTACTCTTGAACTCCATAGAAAAGATAGGAGAAATGGTTGCCATGGTAACAAAATATAAATAAATATGCTCACATATAAATTGTACATCTCCTCAGGTTGGGGGGGGGAAAAGGGTTTTTAAAAAAAAAAATTTTTCTTGAAAATAGAATGTACCGTACTGTCGGAAACTAAATACATGTCGACACAAAAAATCTGGTGTGACAAGCACAGTACACAACTTTCGATTACCAAAGGTAAAAGAAGTTGTGTGCTGTGCGCCAGTCACACCAGATTTTTTGATATTTCACTTGAAATTCATTAAATCTATTGTGAAAAAGACTCAAATTCAGGCTAATAAGGAAACCCTTTCTTTAAAAGAAATCATTTGAAATAATATATTTAATTAAAAATGGTTGATTATCGTCATATCAAAATATTTATTTTTCCGGCCTAAGAAATAAATAATAATATGAAATAGAAATAAAATAATCTTGTTACATTAATTACATCATTACAGGCCTACATACAATAATCAATATATAATACTCCAGTAGAAATTAATTTTCTTGAATCTTGAGAATCCGAGAAAATATTTCCTAAACAAATATTTTTTTCTCTCTCTCTCTCTTGTGAATTAAGATGTCGGCGTAATCAAAGGTGGATGAGATTCTGGATTCTTGTGTGATGCCATTAGTTAGGAATTGATTAGCGCAAGGGACTTAATCAGTTCTTGAGAGGGACGAGGAGAGACGGTGCAAAAGGGAGATCGAGTTGTGTATTGATCCGAACCAGCACAAGAACGATGAATAAAGAAAGACAAAAAAAGAGCGAAGGAGTAGGGGGGAGAGAAAAAAAAACAGGCGCGAATGAGAAATAGCGCTATTTTCCTTTAAATCTAAATAAACAATTTATTGATTCAAAAGAGTGCGAGAAAGAAATGCTATTAGTTCTCGAAAAGAATAAAATTTAAATTTTTTTCTTTTTTTTTTTAGGAAACAAAAAGAAAATTCTTTAAATTTTCCATCAATATAGATCAGGGATTCCCCAAGTTTTTCGGTTCCCGGCGCTCTTTATATATCATAATTGTTCCGTGGCTCCCCATGTTAAATCTCAAGCAAAACTTATGTTTTGTGTAATAGTTACTCTTCATTGCAAGTTCAGATACGCATTTATAAGTTTAGATCTCTTATGTTAGCAATTTTATTTAATAAATAATTAAAAATTCTGACTTTAATTTTTCGACTAATAGCCAAAAATTAATATAATATTTTGTATAAGAAAATTTGTACGGCGCTCCAAGAGAACAGCCGCGGCGCCCTGTTTGGGAAAGACTGATCTTCTTATGTCCTCGCCTTACTCCCGTGATGCGGGGTCGGCGGACCTCTCTTCTTCCCTCCAACCCTATCATGCGCTTTTGGGATCGAGAATTATAGAACAGGCCGGCCCGTCGCACGGTCTGACGCCTGTTGAAAAGAGGAAGGAAGAGACAGACATACAAAGAAAATAAGGACTGCCTGTCCCAGCTCGGGCAGCTCGTGGTCGCCGTCCACGTACCCACTAGATGTGGGCCCCTGAGCAAAAGTTTGGGAAATACTAATATAGATGCTTTTTTAAATTTTGTATTTTTTTAAATACTCAGTTTCTTATTAATTTGTAAAATATACAGTCCACCAATAATGCTAATTATGTTAGTCCCCCCCCCCTAGATCCGGCCCTGAACGGCACTAAGAAAAAACACGATGATAACTAGAGTTGGCTATTTTAATGATCTGTTTAAATCAGAGGTGGCCAACCCAAATGATCTTGCGAGCCTCTTTGGAAATGCATCATAACTCTGCGGGTGGTATATAAGGATAAAATTATATATCCCCGTATTAGATTTAGACTATTGGGGTGAAAAATTGAAACATAACGAGAGATTATATTTACTTTAAAATAGACATGCAAAAATTTATTTCAAATCACTTGACTTGACCATTCAATTGAAATAAATATGAATCGGTTCTACATTGGCTTAGACGCCGATAAAGACTAAAAAAAAGATTTTTCCTTGTCAGAAATTTATTTAAACTTTTATACAAACATTTTCTCACTTTCACAGCTAAAAATGTAGCAAGTTTTCGGAATATCTATTTTCACTTTGATGTTATACACACAATTTACTCCACTTATTCAATATGACACCATTGTCACTTGATGACACCTCGTAATTTATTAATTCTAAATTTAAGCCAAAAATAGATCTATTTGCTCTCAGTCCTAAAAGGCCATTTACGGAACTGTAGTATAAAAAAGTATGAAATATGAAATCTTCAATGTGTTTGTGGCGTAAACTCAAAAAATCAGAGCTGTTAAAAAAATAAATCACTTTTTAGATTTTGTCCAGTACACTGGTAAAAAGGGTTAAAACCGTCCAAAATTGGTTTTAACCACAACCATTGTTTTTTTTTTTTTTTTTTTTTTTTTCAATTTGATGCTATTAATATTGATATAAACATATGTATTATTTTCTCTATCAATATAAGTTATATATAGAGAGAAAAAACGAACATGTCACAATTTTGATAGAGATTTTGATGGATATACACGTTTTGAGGCCCGCTGAGTCCAAAAAAGTGAGTCTGTCTGTCTGTCAGTGGTTTAAAAAAAAAGCAAGAAGTAAATTAAGCTACGAGTTTGAAATTTTATGTGTGTGTGTGTGTGTCCGTCTGTGAACAAAATATCTCAAGAACGAAAAGAGCTAGGAGGTTGAAATTTTATATTTAAGTTAGGCACCCCATGGGACACGAAGCTTTTGAACAAAATCGACCAAAGAGTACTAGTACTTTACTGATGCACTTTTTCAGTTTTTTTCGATTTTCTCAAAATTCGCTCCAACGATTTTTTTTTTTAATTCAAAAATCAATTATTTTTTAGATTCTCAATAAAGTGTATATTCTCATTTTGTCATTGAAATCTTTTGAAGACCACTTTACTCTTGCACAGAACACAACTTTCGATTACCGAAGGTAAGAGAAAGTTGTGTGCTGTGCGCCAGTCAAACCAGATTTTTTTCTTTATTTTGACAAATATAGAAACTACCTGACTGACTTTAACCCGAGTAAAAATGATTGAAAATGATCGAGGGATCCACAAGCCCGCAGCTAGTCTGCAAAGTGAACCTTTATAGATACACAGGGATATACACGTCCCCACCAGGGTCACACAGGGATACACAAGCCCGCACCAGGGACACACATTTTTCTTTTGGTCACTTTCGATCTACTGTGTGTGTCCCTGGTGCGGGCGTGTGGATCCCTGTGTTTCTCTAAAGGTTCACTATACAGACTTGCTACGGGCGTGTGGATCTCTCGATCATTTTTAATCATTATTGCTCGGGAATAACCGGAGACTAATTAATAAAACTACTTTTCTTTTAAATTAAAAAAAAAATCTAGTAATCGTTTTGGTTTCATCGATAAATTCTATCTTTCTATATTTCTCCTGATTGTATCTAAATATTCCTAAATGAAGTTGTTTGTGAAAAAATTTTTCATCTCCCTTTCACTTGGAATAAATGGTGGATGTTTAAGCTAGCTCTAAAAGAGATGAGATAAAATTCCACCGTCATTATGACACAACTCCATTCACTAAACATATAAACGCAGAATTATACTCATCATTTCGCTTTCATACTTCTAAATATGCAAATCAGGTTGAGAAAGATAGGAGAGAGAGAGAGAAAAAAAAAAAACTTAAATGTCGTGAAGCATTAGAGGGCAGAGGGGTTGAGGGTTTGTCTCGTGTAAAAAGAGTGAGGGTGTAAAAGAGAGGGTGAGAAATCTTTCTGAGTTGATTGCAAAAAGGCTGCTACATGGTGGGTGTTTCATTCACTTGCAGCAGAGGAGGTCATTAGACCTTCAAAAAAAAAAAAAAAAAAAAAAAAAAAAAAATACGGGACCAGCCCTAATAAGACTTAAGTAGCTCGTTAAAATCAAATAAATTTGTCAGAGATTGATATGATTTAAAATTCAATTTTCAGAATTTCGCGGTTAGGATCATTATTGTAGCTTTTTTGGTTGAATTTCTCATTAAAATTTCAAGTATTTGGTTTGTAATAAATTAAAAGCGGATGAAATAAACACATAAAGATGATGGTGGTTTTTAACCGGCGTACCTCGAATTTGTTATAAGTAGAGTTCGGATTTTGAATGTTTTTATACCCACTTGTAATTCCTATCCGTAATTGGGCCTTTTAGGATCTCAGGATCCGTCCAAACAAATGTGCATACAAATTCATATTTAACCGTAGTTGTCTCTCTCATATTTGAAAATAAATGAAGAAAATTGCAAAAAAAAACGATAGAATTTTTACTTTCTCTTACCCATAGGCGTAGCCAGGGGGGGAGTTTGGGGATTCAAACCCCCCTCATGGAATCCAAGCCATGACTTAAGCTCTATAATACAAATTATATTTCAAATAGGGTAAGAGAAAGTAAAATATAAAAAAAAAAAAACCAAAATGATTTATAAATGCTTTAAAATAATCTTAAATTTTTCAAATTTTTGAAAGAATTTTCTTGAACCGCCCCCATCAAAAATTTCTGGCTACGCCAATGCTCTTGCCTATATATATTATTTATAATTATATGTTAATATATACAGAGAAATTATTGGATTCATGTCAAAAATCCAATGTCCAAAAAAAGTAGAACCCGCAAAAATGTAAATAAAAAATCTTAAAAACGAAAAGAGCTTGGAGGTTGAAATTTTATATTTGTTAGATACCCCCCTGGCACGTGACACGAAGATTTTGAACAAAATCGGAAGAAGAGTACTAGTACTTCACTGAAGCACCTTTTGAGTTTTTTCCAATTGAATTTGACTGGCATAATGATTTTGATTAAAATTCATAAATCAATTATATCTTAAAATGTTTATTCTCATTCTGCCCCGAAATTGTTTGAAGCACTCTTGTATTTCATAGATAACAAAATATATAAACATTGTTTTCCGATATTTATAAATTTTATATCCTGATAGATCTATGTAGTCAGCTAAAGAAAATAAAAAAACAAATTATACCGTCGAGCAATAGTCAGGTCAATAATCCAAAATAGGTTTTCTGATTGCTTAAAACATGTATGATTTTAACTCCATCTCTTAACAATAATATAATAACAGCTTTAGCTCCTTTACCTCTTAATATAAAGTTTGTTATCGTGAAACTGCACACGAAGTTTTATTTAATTAAATTTATTTAATTTCACGCTCTTCCTCGGGACCTGTGGCCATAACAATTTGAATTCTAATATATTGGCGGAAATAGAGACTATGTACAAAAAATCTGGTGTGTGACAGGCATAAAACACAATTTTAAATTACTAAAAATAAGGTAAATAGTTGTGTGCTGTGCTATCAATCACACCAGATTTTTGTCTTAGAGCTCACTTTTCAAGAAAAACTCAACCCCACCAATCTTAATATATTCTTCAATAAATGATTTTTTTTTATACCAATTATTCAAATGAAAAATAAAGATGTCTTCTCCTTTAAATAAAAATGAGATTAATTTCTTAAAATAACCTTTTATTGATTAATTATTTGAAAAGAACAATTGCCTT
>JAKCPI010016728.1:0-47070 GCA_023213315.1 Euborellia annulipes | reverse complement strand
ATAAAATATAGATATTTTCCCATACTAGCAGAATTTTATATCTTGAATTTTAATATATCGGCGGAAACAAAATATATGCCGACACGAAAAATCTGGGTGTGACAGCTTCAGAACACAACTTTTGCCTGGATTACCTATGGTAAGAGAAAGTTGTGTGATGTACGCCATTCACACCAGATTTTTTTTTTTTTTTCATTCTGAAATTTTACCCACTCAACAGACCTGCAAACATAAGTACAAAGTCTTTTCTAAAGAAAACATTCGCTAAGATTCTTTTCAATTATTTTCTTTCACTGTGACAAGATGGCGAATTGTCTAGGAGGAATTCCAGCAGAATACTCGACCTTAAAAAAAGACTGTGTAGGGGTGGACGAAGAGAAGGGAGAAAAAAAATCAATCGGACAGAAGCTGCCTTTTATTCCTGCTTTGCTTCCCAAGATTTTGATATTGCTAAAAGAATAGCTATACTTGCTTTACGCTGGGCGAATCAACAAGATTTGCTGCGGTTTTTTTTTTTTTTTTTTTCAAGATAAAACCTCTCAAGAATCCTAGATCTATCGTCTCCACTATTTTTTTAAAATTTTCTAAAAGATTGCGTTAAATAACCGGGAAATTGATAACAATAGTAAATTCATTAGAATTTCCTCCAGTATATTTGAATCCTTGTGTGAAATTAATTTATCATTTTAAATATGAATATATACAGGGTTGAAAAATCGTCCCTCAGAAAGAAACATATTATGCTAGGCTCTGATATATGAAATAAAAGAAAAATGTTTTTGTGTCTCTTGTGATATAAATTTTGATTAAAAGGATCTCCAAAAATAATTAAAGTTGAACTTTTTTGATTTAATTAAAATAATATTATTTCAAATTGAAAAATTTTGAAATAATAAAATTATTTCAATTTCGCTTATCATCTATATAGATCTACAGGAAATAATTCACAATATAATTTGAGTAACTGCAAAGTCTTCCAATCATTTGAAATAAATAGGGATGGGTCTAAATGGTCTTAGATGACGAAAAGATATCTTAAGACAAATTGAAAAAACAACAAAAAAAACCTGCAAAGCTTGCTTTTAAAGCTGCTTAATTAAAAGAAATTTTACGTGGCGAGAGAGTTAACATGTTTAAACATTTCTGGTGGAATTTAAAAAAGAATTCATTATAAATTACAAAAATCTGGTGTGAAATATATAGGCCTACTGTATATTGCCCAATGAAATTAATATCCTCCTAAATTGATAGTTTTCAGGACATATATTGGTATAAGATATTTAAACCTTTGGTCAACACTTGATTAAATTAAAATAAAATTATCATTTTAATATTGAATAGGCTACTCGTGTTAACTACATTATCAAATTTTATTCTATTAGATTTTTTATTGTAATTTTCTTTTTTTGACTTTTCGCCCATTTAGTGTTCAAATTAGTTAATAAACGAACCTGTGCCTCTTAGCTTCAAATAAAAAATGTCTACCATGGTCAATTTTATGACTTTTTATTGTCTAAGATATTTGATTTGAAGCTGAAAAGTGTAATTTTATTTATTAGCCCATTAGAGAATGTTGTTGGAGCTAGTCGCAATGACTAAAGAACAACTCGAATGGTATATTATCGTGCACAAAAGAGAGAAACATTTTGTTTTGTTGGCAACAAGAAACGGATTTCTCGACAGATTCCACGATTTAAAATGAATGCCTCCATTATTATGCGAAGAGAAAAGGGAGAAAGCGACTAGGAGGGGGATGAAGCAACAATAAGAGAAGAGAGTAGAAGTATAATCGTTAAATAAATTCAGACCCAGCTGTCTGATCGTTTCTTTGCGTTGTTTAATTCATTCAAATCCACATACATTCAAAACATCAATTGAATTTTTTCCCTGTATTAGAAGTAAGAGAAAGTAAAAAAGTCTTTATTTATAAATAATAGGGAATCACGAACCGAAATTCTTCACCAATTTTATTTATAAATATTCATAAAATTTCCCCTCTTTTTAAAAAAATAATTTGTTATAGTATCAATGAAGATATCTATTAAGAATTGTCATATTTCACTTTAGAGTAAAATTTTTTATATCTTTCCCCAATTAGCGTTCAACTTTTTTACCTGATTTTATTTTGCAAATTTGATCCTTTTGTCTTTATAACTCGAATTATCTCTAGAGAGAGAGAGGTGAAATATTCGTATTTGAGATGCAAGTTGTGTTATCCAACCATTAATAACTCTATATTAGAGATGTATAATAATGGGGTGGGAGTTCGATGCTCTTCATAAGCTCAGTATCATTTACTAATTAAACACATATTAAGCTTCTGCTCGATTCATCCTCACAACTTAACTCTCCTTATTGCGAGATAACCAATCTATCCTTTTGCCTTAATTATCAATATGTAGATCTATATTTTATAGTTTATCAAAAATTATAAATCCATTTTATTAGAAAAATAAATATAGAATATCTAATAGCATCATTTTATGAAAAAAATGAATAAGAAAGATCTTCTTTTAGTTAAGTCTTTGTTTAAAATAGTTAGTGGTTTTCGAACAACAAACTATAGCAGAGTTTCTCAACCTTTTGAAGTCTACGGCACCCCAACGGTGCGTTGGGAATAACATTACACACTAGGGGCACCCTTCTGTGAATTAAAAAAAATTAAGTTTAATTGAAATATTATACAATAAGTAAAGTACACAATAATATAGTAAAATTTAATGGGTGCCGGGGCACACGGGTTTGGGAATCACTGATCTATAAACTAGAGTCCAACAAACGCCTGATCACACAAGCAACCCGCAGCCCCACATGTATTCTAAAGAGAGAAACAATAATTAGGAATTAGAATTTGAAATATTTTATTATTAGGGAAATTTTTAATTATAGACCACATTTTTGTTTTTAATTATTTGTTAAAAATATAAATACTGTACAATGTTTCGACTGCTTATACTGCAGCCATTCTCATGTACTATACACTTGCTCCGACTCAAGTGAACTGTCATGTCCGTTACGTGCCTTTTTATATACAACGACGTCAGTGCCATCTGTAGGCATTCCTGTGAAGTTAGATACAAATTTTCCTGCCATTTTCACTCATTCCCATGAAGAGGCCCCCCCTCCCCCTAAAAATAATAATTCAAACCACAAAAGCTTTAATAAACACATTAGAAATATTTTATTCAATTATTAGTTTTACATATTGTTTTTCATTCATAGGGAAAATATGTTTTATAATATGAATTTTGAAAAGCATAGGATATACCTCGAAGGCTATAAGACTATAATATATGTGTAGTTATTATCTTAAAGATTAGAAGAGAAATAACATTGAAAAGTATATTTATTTCAAAAAAAAAAAATTAAGCATCTTAACCTATTTCGGGGTCAAAACAAAAAACAAAACAATAGATTTTACCACTTAGCTGTTGAGCGTCTCATCAGATTTTTTTTTACGAATTTATTCATTTTTTGATTCTTTAAAGAAAATCTAATGGAGTCATATAATTCTTATTATCAATTTTTTTTCTATTTTATATTAATAATAAAAAAAATAAGAGGGTGGAAAAAATACCTATCAGAAAGAGAGACCAGGGTTATAAAATATTTATTGGTTATCTTGAGGAGAAAAAAATATTTATAATAATAAACTCTGATAAAATTGTATCTTAAAAAAATTAAAATTTAAAATTTTTTTTTTATCTTAAAAAAATTCAATTAAATTTTTATAGGTCATATTTATTTATGTATTTATTTAACAAAAGCCTTTATAAAAACATCTCAATATTATTTTTTAAGATTGGTTAGTATTTTTTTTTTACGAGGTATTGAGAAGAAAATCTTAGAAAGGGTTATTAAAAATACAAAGAGTTTATTCGGTGGGGGTGAGAGTGGAGGGGGGAGGAGTGAAATGAAAACGGGGTGAAGAAGAGATGGTTGATTTCTGCTCTAATATTAACGAGACAAGTAAATAGAGAAAGAGAGAGATGGAAAGAAACAAATAAAAAAAGGAATGGTGGTGATATGGACCAAGTGGTAGGATGAGAATGTAGAGGGTTACAAATCACTCTCCGCCCTCCCGTCTGGACCAATCTTGGACTCCAGAAAGCCTTATTGGTCCTGTCAGGAGACAAATTGCTCAACGTCGCTTATGTCATAGGTTATTGAGCCATTGAGGTCTCAAATCAAATTCCGAAGAACTTTTTTTTTATCTCTGGGGGGGGGGGTAAAATCTATTCAGCTTTGATAAAAATAAAGGTTCGTTATTTATTTAAAAGTAGGTTTCTATTTTGTTTGAGTGTTTTAACACAACTTTCTCTTACCTTCGGTAATTGAAAGTTGTGTTCTGTGCTTTTACACCAGATTTTTTGCGACGACATAAATTTAGTTTCCGCCGATATATGTATGTTTTTTTTATTTTTATTTTTTCAAAGCATTTCGGCTATTGCGGCCATTTAGGGGTTAGAATGTTTATTTAATGTATTTAGAATACAAAGTACCGATGGCTACCGGGGAACGTTCCACACGCTGATTGCGGATATGTATGTATTAGAATTCAAGATGTAAATTTTATAAACATGGGAAATTATTTATTTTGTATGGCATTAATATTACATGGCAACTACATGTATATGCCTATCTTTCCTAAGAATTACAAGAGTAAAATGGTCTTCAAACAATTTTGAGAGAAAAATGAGAATATACATTTTAAAGAGCTTCTTAAAAAATAATTGATTTTTGAATTTTATTCAAAATCCTTTAAAGCATTTTGAGAAAATCGAAAAAAAACTGTAAAGGTACATCAGTAAGGTACCAGTACTCTTTGACCGATTTTGTTCAAAAGCTTCGTGTTTTGTTCCAGGAGATACCTAAACTTAAATATAAAATTACAACCTCCTAGCTCCTTTCGTCCTCGAGATATTTTGATCACAGGCAGACACACACAGACAGACAGACCATGGGGGACCAATTTTTTTGGGGGCTCAAGGGATCTCAAAACATGTATTTTCATCAAAATCTCGGCATATAATCCTTGACATGGATCCAAAATCTTTTCTCTATACACTGTTAAAAATTTTCGAGCCAGATTCATACACATGTATAGGAAGTCTGTTACACAAACTGTTTATGAATATTCATTTTGGGTATATGAGAAAGGTCATATACCAAAAATGAATTTTCACAAACCCAGATATGAAATTTTTCATATTCGGGTATATGAAAAAATTCATTTTCGGGTGTATGAATAAATTCATTTTTGGTATATGAAATTTAAATTACGGGTTTATGAATAAATTCATTTTTGGTATATGAAATTTAAATTACGGGTTTATGAGAAATAATATACTTTTTTGTGAAAAATGAAAGTAGGAGAACTTTTAATTATAGACCACATATTTGTATTAAATATTTATTAAAAATATATAAATACTGTACAAATATATATATTTTTAATAAATATTTAATACAAATATGTGGTCTATAATTAAAAATTCTCCTAATAATAATATTTCAAACCACAAAAGCTTTAATAAACAAAAATTAAAGTCCTTACGAGTTTATACTTTTGAGGGAAAGTGAGTGGTCTAGGTGAAATAATAGTTTTTTTTATTTATTTTATTTTTTATTTATTAAAAAAAAATTATATTATATTAAAATATACAATTTTACTAAATAATAAAACAAATTAAAGTATTAAAATAATAAATTTGTATCAAAAAATAAATTTTTATACATTTCCAAGTAAATTAAACACAAATACAAATCATTTTAATAATTTAATACAAAGAATATGTCGATTTTCATCTTCTTTGAGAAGTAATAAAGAGTTACATTTCCATTGCAGTATGATTGGAGTTTATTCCCTGGTTGGAGACTAACCTCACCTGAAAAATGACAAACAATAATTGATTTGAAATTGAGAAAAAAAAAATTTCAATGAAAAAATTAAAATTCAATACTTACGATTTTGTTAGTAAAATGTTCCTATTTCAATATATTGATTAAATATTTATATTTCATTTTAAATAATAATACACGTTCAATTATCTATGCGTTAAATCAGCTACTTCAAAAACAGAATTTGGTGCCAACCTGGTGCCAACCTAACCAATTTCTTGTATATTTTAAAATTAATTATTTTGGTGAAATTGTTAATTTTAATTTTAATTTCTATAGCTATTTAGTTGAATTACTTTATAAAAATTATTTAATTAGTATGACTTCATAAATATTTAAATAGTTTAGAGCGCGAATTTCAAACCAGAATTTAATCAATATAGATTTTGGAAATGAATTTTAAAAGAATAATTTCAAGTTTCCTTAAAATAATTATAAAATAATATTAATACAAATTCCTTGAGGTAGTCGAGTTATTTGAGAACGTTTAGACCAGTGATTCTCAACTTGTCGCGGTACACTTTTAACGATTTCAAAATTTGGCGGCACACAAAGAAAAAGATAAGTTTAAAAGTTGGTAATTTGTTCATAAACTTTTATATTAATTTTAATTCACATTCTGGGTGTATTAAAATTAAACTACGAAAGTTTGTGAAAAAAGAAGGAAAATTCATATTTTTTTTAAAGCGATACTTATTCATATACTTGTATATTAATTTTAACTCATATCCTAGGTCTATTAAAATTAAACCACCAAAGTTTATGAGATATGAATGAAAATTCATATTTTTTTTTTTACAGTGTATATACGGGTGTATATATATATTTATATATGCGAAGATAAGTTTTCGCATACATCCAGTCGCGGAAACCCTCCAGAATATTTATAAATATATATATATATATATATATATATAGGTAAGAGAAAGAAAATGATTATAATTCTTGTCATTGTTAAAATTTAAGTTTTTGATCAGGGGATTTATTAATTCCTTTCTGACGAAATAACGCGTCGGAAAGGAGTAGGGAATGGGTGGGGGTATTTGAAGAATTTAATGGTGCATTCTTAGGCTTTGTTTTATGATTTAAATCTAGGATTAAGACTTGGTTTAAAGTTAAACTACCGAAATGTATAATTCATATTTCATTATTTCGATGTCGTTTAATAAATTTAATTAAAAATATATACGTAGGCTATCGGTACATTTCCCCAAGTTTGTTACCTTGGTAACGGAATAACACCATTAAGAGGACAATAAGCCGGCAAAAAATAGCTATTCAAGGGTGTTGAGAAGAATGAAGATTTGTTCTCAGCGGCTGTATAATAAGGATTGGGGATTCGACAATAAATCCTATCAAACATTGACAGGGATTGAGGAAAAAGATAAACACTAGTTAGGTGTAGATTTAAAAACAAGTGAAGAGGCGCTGAATTTCCAAGTAAGGATTACTTCATACCAACATTACAAAAAAATAAACGTTCAGCGAAATATTACTTTGGACTTTATAGAAAAGTCATTTACTTTTTTATCAATTTTTCCTAAATTTTTATTCTTGCCTCAAAATGTGTGGCCACACCCCGTTATATTTATTAATTATAATACAAATGTTTCAGAGTTTAATTGAAAACGTAATTTATTTGTGGGGTAATGCTATAGATAGAAGTAAACTGGCCATTTTAATTATATGTATTTCTCCCCTTTCAGAATAACACATAGACGTACGTACTATGACCACATTTAATGTAAATCTTAAGTTTTCAATCAGTCATGATGCTATTTAAATAGAAAAATAATTAATTTATGTACCGGTATGTATTGTGTATTTTAGAGCAATGTCTGCACGCTAAATGGTAAAAAAAAAAAAAACGACAGACAGAGCATGTCGCGAAAACCGTTTTTTGAATTCAGGGGACCTCAAAACGTGTATATCCAAAAAAATCTCGACATCGAATTTTTGACATGAATCCAAATACTTTCTCTCAATCTATATATATATATTACATATATACATAGGTAAGAGAAAGTAAAAGAGCCATATTCGATTTCTAAAAAACTATTTACTATATCAATTATATAATGATTGTTCTGATAATGGGTGACCAAGTGGCGGATTCAGGAGTTTCTCGGGGGGGGGGGGTAGCTGGTGTGACTGGTCGCATAGCACACAATTTTTTCTTTCTTTATTCTGTACTTGTTTACCAGAATATACGAGGGCAGGTCAATAAGTCCGTGACTTTTTGAATTTCCCGCCTCTTAACTGAAATGGCAACACTGCTCCTGTCAGCAGGCAACTACCAGCTGACTCCTGTCGAAATTTGAACCAGCTGAGTCTTTTAGTTTTTTGGAGAGCGTATAATGTATAATAAATTAATTTTTTATCCAAAAACCTGTGTTTCATTCAAAAAGTCACGGACTTATTGATCTACCCTCGTATATACAATTGAAATTTTTAAGTATTAATTTTTAAAATTTTATATTAAAAATGAATTTTTTTTCTCAAAAAAATATTTTTTTTTCAAATCTCGAGGAGGGGGAGTAATTACCCCCTTTACTCCCCCCCTGTATCCGCCTTTGGGATGACTTTTAGTCCCCAAGGTATGAATAAAGAATTTATTTTATTTATATTATCTTCATTTAATAATTTATTGATTAATAAAAGAAATTTATCTGCATGAGATGCTAACCCCGAAGGCCTGTTTGTAAACAAGCGATATGTTACCGACATTTTTTACTTTAGCTGATTAACTACAATCTCAACAAAATTATAGCCCATTTGTGGTTTTGGGAAATTTGATTTATCTTTGATTTACATTTTGTGGTTAAATATAAGTTATACTAAAACCACAATTAACGATGAAAATTAATGCAAACTTCTATTATTAAATTCTCAAGGTAGTTTTCCTTTCAAGGCATGTTTTTGATGCAATGTCTTGATTTTCTAATTAGATAATTAAAAGATAACAACTAAAAATAACACGTTTGTTATTGTAAATCTAAATCTACTTCAATAACTTTGCAAATTTTTTTTTTTTTTGTGGTGGGAGGTGATATTTCTCGAATATTTTTTTGAAAAGTAAGAAAATTTTTCGACTACTAAAATAATTGTTATTTTACAATTTGGCTATACAAAAAACAGAATTACTGAATAAAATATTGATACTTTTAATTTAATTTTTCGATGAATTGTTCGTGACTTATTGTGTTTTTAGTAAAAATGATTGCTCAATTCTGATTGGCTCTGATCAATACACACAAGCCTCAATTAAATTGCAATCCGATTGCGTCATAAATCATATATCGTGAACGACGACCAATTAATATTGATATTCTGTATGTTGATAAATACTATGAGCATTACGTTCGGGGATTTTTTTTTTTATTTTGTACTAGAGAGATGAGATCAAAAACTAAATAAACGTGATATGATATGGGGTAAACTTTAATTTGCATATTAAAAGAATTGTGTATGTGTTTTTTTTATAACTCCAAATCAAATTTGCATTTTGTTTGGGTTGTAATTATAATGCTTGGTGGTTTAATTAGATTTTACACGGCCTCCATATGATGTGATGTACTATACTATTCTTAATAAAAGTTATATGTAGATGTTATTTCATAAAAAAATGCAACAATAGATATTAAATTTCGTTGATGTTATTTATGTATAGAGTTAATAAAAAATGAGAAGTGGTAGGGGATAAAAATGTTTATTTTCTGATGGATTTTTTTATAAACAAGTCCCTCTCTTCATTAAGATTTTTTATTAAAAAATTTCTTTAAGAATGATAATCCGCGCCTGTACCTTTGAGCAGCGGCGAAGTAATGGGCCAATCAATAGGTCAATGATCAACGGGAATGATAAAATTTAAATTGATTGACTGTGAATTAATTAAAAAAAAATAAAGGATAGCAGTTTTGTTGTTTTGTTATTGTTTTAAATTTGTATTGTGTTTGTTGGACCTAGCCACCGAGGACTGGTGCCTCTAAGCGGGTCGTAATAAATTTATTTATTTATTTATTTATTTATTTAATTAAAATAAAGATGGACGTCATCAAGAATTTATTTTTCAAGATTTTTCGACATCGCTCTTTTCAAGGGTTTTTTTACTTTTTTTTAAAGTAATCACTTCATCTGACAAGTGGGAGACTAAAATTTTTTATTTTTTATTCAAACACAAAAAAAATCTAAATTTTCTGTTTCTCATTATGGGACTTCTTAATTATAGACCACATTTTTGTTTTAATTATTTATTAAAAATAAAATTTACGTTTCGACTGCTTATTCTGCAGTCGTTCACAAGTACTGTGCACTTTCTCCGATTCAAATGAACTAATCTCTAAGGAGCCGTTAATTGCATTTTATATACAATGATGTCAGCGCCACCTACACTCATTCCTATGAAGTTAGTCACAATCATCAAAGCAGATGTTTACATAAAAATCATGATGCTACAATAAGTTTTTTAAATTTGATTTTCTAACATAGATGGTACAAAATATTATTATTAAATTATTCCAATAATATAATACAACAATCAAACATTAATATCTATTTAAAATTGTTTCTCATTCATTTCTGTTTCTTATTCTTGAAACGTACCATATAATATTTTTTTTTTTTTTTAATATGTTTGACTAAACTAATTTATTTTAAATAAATTATATACTCGGATAATTCCTCCCGCTAAACACCTAATAACTATAGAATAGGAATTCCACCTGGATCTCTTGGATGTTGGCTGTCACGCTTGCATCTACGTATTTCACGGACCCTCGCATAAATGTTCTAGATACTGGGAATTTCAGTGAATAGAGAACGAAAGAGAATTACCTATTCTTCCTATTAACAATAGCTTGGATTAGTAGAAGGGTTTTACTTTATAAAATACTCCATTGTCTTAATTAATTAAAGCTTCTGTTAGCCTGTCTGAGCAATTTAAATTACGATACAAATCTTGAATATGAAATAGTGGATTGATTTATTGTATACCAAATGACATTGAGATTTGTTAGAAAATAAATATCTGCTTTGTAGTAGGCATACCCATGTTATTTTTTTTTAAGAAATTGTATTTTTTGTATTTTTTTTCTTATCCTTTAAGAGATAAGGAGAGAGAGTGAGAACTCTAATTGAATTAAAAGAAACTCTAAAAGCCAGCTACCATTAGGACTATAATGAATGAAATGACTATAAAAGATTTCCATTCAAATATTCGAATTAAACTCCGAAAAAAAAATTCACTTCGAACTATTCCTGATTTAGAATTGAATTGAATAAACGATTTGGTGTTCTATTTTCAGAATTTGTTAGAATTTCTTAACATTTAAAATAAATAGGTCAATGGAATGTGATGGAATAGCGTAAGATGTGTAGTACTGCGAGTGATTAAAGATTAAAGATGCCTCGGATTATAGACAGATACTATTTTTGTGAAGTCAAAAAGAAAGAGAGAGAGAGATACAAAATTTGAAATTCGAAAATCAAAATTTTAATTTAAAAATAAGATTCGAACAAATTTGATGTCTAATTGAATTAAAAAAACACATGCAAATATTCCCAAAGAAAAATGAAAATTTAGCGTCTCGATGTCTTTGCATGTGTATCACTATTCCCACGGGAATGGGGGGATCATGGTTTGGAAAAATGTTATAAAAGACCATCCCCCACTACCTAAGTGAGATTCTCTCTTTCGCTCTCGTTATCATCAAGCTTGGAACCAATAAAGAACTTTGAAAAGACATTACATCTATTCTTTCTAAAACCGACAACTCCTGGAGGCAGACATCCCACAACACTATATTAAAAAAATTAACCTCTCTTCGATCTATTGTAAATACAGTAGTTCTATAAAATAGACGTAATCAAGACGATATCCATGGATTCAAACCTCCCACTGCACCCCCCCCCTCTTTAAACTAAGGCTAACCCACACCAATTGAGTAAAAATTTTTCGGACAAAGCGTTTTTGACAAATCGTGCCCAAAACTGTTTTTTTTTAAATGCTTTTCTATGGGTCAACGCACACAGGAGGCAAAACAATTGAGCATGATTCGACATCATTGAACAAAACGTTTTGTCATTGAGCGTTTTGCTCACTCAGTGTGCGTTGGCAATTAGACACCATCCAACACAAAATTAGAATTAAAAAAATAGCATACATTTCATCATCAGGGCCCGACATCTTTAATAGAACTATTCTTTAAACAAAATGCCTACTGGAAGCAAAATGCTCTTTGGCAAAACATTTTGTTCAATGACAAAACACTTTGCTCAATCGGTGTGCGTTAGCAATGGGCAAAACGTTTCGATTTGGTTTTTTAAATTTTTATATTTAAATTACGGTATGCTCAAACATTTTTTCAAAATTCTCCCCCTTTACAATTTTTTTACTTTATTTTCTAATTTACCATCAGCTAATAGACAACAACAGTAATAGCAAATGAGAAAATAAATGCATGATATGTAATTAGAAATATATAATAACTTAATACAGTATTAATATAATTCACTTTCAAAATAAAAAAAATCATTTTGACCCCACCCCACTTGGGAAAATTTCCGCCGGCCGTCGCTATTACATTTATGTCTTTACAAAACAATATCTATCCAATCTTTTACATATTTTATTTATCACCGGTTAAAGTAAATCGTGCTAATCTTGTCACTTTTTATTTCTATAAAAACCAATTAAAATAATATTTACTAAATATTATATACAAATTATTAGAGTAATATTCATGTTTAAAAACAATAAAATTTCATATACGAAGATAATGAGATTAGAAGAGTTTGAGTAAATTTTTCTAATTTCAATTAACTTTAAATCTTATTTAAAAAAAAGCCAATTTTTTAGCTTTACTGCGATAAAATATTACTGTTTTTTTTATTTCCATCCTTCATTCAATTGATGCCATCAATCAATTAAACAATCGACTTAAATTAAATATTTAATAGCAATATTTCAAATGTCGTTCGTTTTTTGTGTTATTGTCTTTTTTAATAAACGAGGTTAAAATAATTAATTATCTTTTTTTTTTCATAATGTTGACACAACTACTTATAATCTCAACCTGGCTTAAGAAAACGCAACTAATATGTTACGATTTTATAAATAAAGAAAAAATATGATTAACTGATATCCACACTTGTCAATCTATTCAAATAGTAGTAGCCAAATTTTTAAATTGAAAAAAAAAAAAAAAAATTTTTCTCCGCTTATTTATCATGACGTTGCTCTTAAATTCTTCCAGGACTGGCCGAGATTGAAGAAAAATAATAATAAAAATAGTTAGAGGTGATGAAAATCGAGAAAATTCCATTTATCCTGAAAAAATTAGAAATTAGTTGTCTATTCAACTACCACTGAAGAAAGGAGAAAGCTCCTTGCCCCAAGAAAAATTGAAGGGGGGCCATGGGACCAGCTATCCTCCGGTGGGGCTGGAAAGCCCCATATTTTCTCAATTTTTCTTGGGGCAAGGAGCTTTCTGGGGGGGCCAGCCCCCGCCCCCCGGCACCCACCTAGATACGCCCATGTTGCTAAGCTTTTGCTTGACGCTTCAAATTCTTCAGTAGTTGAATACACAACTAATTTCTAATTTTTTCAGGATAAATGGAATTTTCTCTATTAATTCACCGATCCATGAATCAAAAAAAATGAAAAAAAAAAATTAATCTAACTGGTACATTTGAGTCACTTTTCAAACTGTTTTGCCTAACTACCCGTTAAGTCTATGGTATTAAAATGTATTCATAAAACATTCAATAGGCCTATTTATACAATTAAAATTTGCAAATCCCGCGCCCAACTCTTTTAGTTTTAGTAACATAGGAAATAATATTAATTTTTAATATAATTTTAAAGAAATTATACATAATTATTTTCTCTCTTTTTAGTACATTTATAAAAGCGTTGTTTTTAAATTTTTTTTTTTTTTATATTATTTTTATTTATTATTAGTGGTTTACTATTTATTTATCTTTATATATCCGTCTTCTATTGTATACAAATCTATGTACTGTAGTAATGCATATTCATTGTGTTATGTACTGTGGCTTCTCGATCTTGCGCTGTGATTAGTATTTGTGGGTATGACCCTTGTTGTCGAAGCGCCCTACAGCCTTAATAATAATAATAATAAATTTAAAATGAAATATAAATTAAATTTCTCCATCACTTGGTATTTGAATCAATTATTTTTCTCCATTCAAAATTTTTCCTTTGCATTGATTTAATAAAATAAACAAGAATTGGTAATATATTCTAACAAGCAAGAAATGAATTGGAAAAACTCTGCGTTTAGGGATATCCCTTTTACTTAAGTAAAGAAGGAAGATTTGGTTGCTATACAGAGGTAGAGGTAGAGGTCGTCCTTTTAAGGAGTCACCTCACCTGAACCAATCTGGAAGAGACCTATCAATTGCATTCAAAAAAAAAAAAAAAAACTTGTATCCAATTACCGAACAACTCGATTCACCATTCGATCCTTGCTTTTGATACTAGAAAATTTGATAACAAGAAAGGAAATCATTCAAAGGGAAGGAAGGCAGGCAAGAATGGGAGGTTAGGGTAAGGTAATCAATTCAATTATAGGGAATATATATTATATATATAAATAGCCGGGATTTCTATAGCGATATTTTATAAATGATTAGCGGGAATGAGAAGCATAAAATTTCTTCTATACAAGCACTCAGAATATAAAATTGAGTCCTTTTGAACTAAAAGACGAGAAGGACCGAGTTTCTTCTTTTTATTAAAATCAAGATAAATAATAAATCTAATTTCATATACCCTGCTATATAGGAATAAAGCCTTATTTTTTTATTTCACTTTAAACCTTTATAGGTAATGTTGTTTTTAGAATTTGAAAAATAAAAAAATTTTTATATAACTCAATAGAAGAAATATGGGGATTGACTTCCCCGAGACTTTCTCGTATATTCTTTTGGAATTACGTCTGGGTGTGTGTGAACACGATTGCTTAAAAACCAAAGCAGCTAGATCGATGAAATTTGGTATATGCTCCTTACACTAAAATTGTAGATGTGTATCAACTTTTGGAGTAAATACGTCACTTTGAAAGTAGTACTTTACTTAAAAAGTTTTTTCAAAATTTTGAAATTTTCAATTTTTTTGTTATTTATGATAAAATACGCTATTTTAAAAAGTTTTTATTCTTTGACATTTTTACGAAAACTGAATAGTTTTTGAAATAATCACAGAAGAAATAGAAAATATTCGTTGATTTTTTATCAAAATTAACGAAAATTTTCTATTTCTTCTGTGATTATTTCAAAAACTATTCAGTTTTCGTAAAAATGTCAAAGAATAAAAACTTTTTAAAATAGCGTATTTTATCATAATATAACAAAAAAATTGAAAATTTCAAAATTTTTGAAAAACTTTTTAAGTAAAGTACTACTTCCAAGTGACGTATTTACTCCAAAAGTTGATAGACATCTACAATTTTAGTGTAAGGAGCATATACCAAATTTCATCGATCTAGCTGCTTTGGTTTTTAAGCAATCGTGTTTACACACACACACACACACACACACACACACACACACACACACAGACATAATGCCAAAAATGTTTTTTTTGGACTCAGGGAGGTCTAAAACGTGGAAAAACATCAAAATCTCGAAGTCGAATTTTTTTACGATTACATAACTTTCTCTATACGAGAAAGTAAAAAGGTGGAAAATATTAAAGGGGAGATATTTCTATACTTTTATTAATAATATGGGGGTAGTGTATAGCAAACTTCTAAACCTCCTCCCTCAGGACGGCGGGCCAGAGGACTCCGGTCCCTGGGCCCCCTTGCTGGTTTTGGGGAGCAATTTCCTACCAAGTTTAATATATTATATGTTTCCATGAAATAACCGGAGATCTTTGACCAAAAATATAGATATTTAAAAAAATTAAAAATCGATATTTTACCCCAAAATGGGCCCTAAAGGTCCGAAATTTTATCCAAGATATTTTTTAGTATATAAATAAAACGATATTTCATCTCGATTAAGTTAATTAAAAATTTATTAATTAAGAAAATGATAAATCGAAATTTCACCCCAAATTAGGGGATGGCAATTTCAAATAACCCTAAAATCTCTACGGAGATTTGATTTTGAATTTCATTAAAATCCGATAAGAAAGAAATCATAAAGTTAACTACCCTTGCTTCAAGAAGGTTTAAATTAAATCTGATTTTTTTATTGTTTATTTCATTGTGGAGCTATAATTTAAAATAATATCGGTAAAAAAAACAAATTAATTATATATAGACCCTTTGATAAAATTTCCACTCCACATTTAAAATTCAGAAATTGAATAGGTAATAGCAAAGAAAAAAATGCCCTCTAGCTGGAAGGACATAATTTCTGGCTCAAATATATACTGTACCTCTAGAAATAACGAAGAATGCTAAAAGAACTGTACCGAAAGGAAGCCGCTATGTTCGATGAAAATTTTGATACAAACAATACAGAACTGATGTAAACAGTGTGGAGCCACTCTGGCTACTAAAGCAGGTAACTCTTTCCATCTCCTTATTAGGTGAGTAGGGCTCTAAAGGGAATAAGTAGGCCAAGATCTGTTCAATCATAATAGAGGGACGGGAAATTAAAAAAAAAAAAACGAATTAAACATCCATCTTTTTAATATAAAATTATTAAAATAAATATTATTAATTTACTTTTCATGTTTTAAATAAAGATAATTATTTATTTAGATAGAAAAAATGTGCTCTTTCATTTCATATAGGTCTAAGTAGACTAAATTCATTCAAAATGCCTATATTTTATATTATTTAGTCTAATAATTTATAATTTTTAATCAATTTTTCTACGTGCTTACAATAAATATAATTACTTTTCTAATTATATAATTTGTTTCTTTAGTTCATAATTATTAAAAAAATAGACTTTTTTTTAGTTATTTTAATAGCCCTTTAAAATCCTGCAAAGTTGCACATGAGATCGTATTTCATCTAAATGGAGAATCTAAACATGAAACACACGCACATACACACAGACAGAGACTTTAAAAACACTCTTGCATATAATGCATCTCGTGATTATAGCTAATTAATATTTGCACATGTGTCCAGAGCGATATTAATGTCACAATTTGCATAAACAGCGGAGAACAGCGCGTGTTAGCATTTCCTAAAAATGTGACCAAAAAAAAATAATAATAATAAAATGCTTCATCATAACATACTTAAAAAAAAAAAAAATATTAGATATAATATTTTAAAATTTCGTAATTGGTTCTTTGTTCGCTTGAATAAAAATAAGGATTTTTTTATATAATATTGATAGTATTAATATTAGTTATATAGGCTGATTAATAATTAAAAAAAAAAAAAAAATGATTTATGTTGCGTGATAGAGTTAACTTTAAAATTTTACTCCTATTAATCAAAACAAAAACTAAAAAAAAAAAAAAATTAACTTTTTTTTTACAACGATATTTCTTTTATTTTTTACTTTCTTGGCTTATTTTATTTGTTATATGTCGAATATATTTTGTTGTCCCTAGGTCGATACATACTATAATTCATTTATTGTTTATGTTTGTTTTAAAAGATAAAGTAAATAACAAACATAAACAATACTTGAACATCACCAACAATTTATTACCTCGTTTATTCTTTTTTTTTTTTTAAGAGAAATCTAGGTGTAAATGAAAAAAAAGATTTGATGTTTTTTAAAAGTATCCTGCAAAAACAAATTAATATCATGTTAGATCCTTAAAAAAAAAATTATTTTTGTTTATTTGTTCCTCTTTTTTCAGTATGTAACTTCAACATTTTTTAGGCTCGTCGATTAATTTGTGGCACCTATTTGGTATCCTGTATTTATTTATTATTAGTTCTTTTCGGTATTTGAAACAGTTTTGAGAGCGAACAAAATTTGGAATAAAAAAAATTACAAATACTAGGTCATAAGTTTCAATGATTTATTAAAAATTAACTTTTTAATACTCGATATTTCGACATTTGTGTCATCTTCAAGAACTGAATTCATAATTCTTGTGAACACAAAAGTGAAGTGATAGTAGACTATCATGAATGATATAAATAAAAACTCTCGGTTATCTGTTTCAAATGAGTTATTTATAAAAAAAAAGCAAGATGGGGTCTCGGGACCCCGCCAGGAACGAAGTTCCTCACGTCTTTTCTTCAACTCCGAATAAAATTTAATATGAATATTATTTATAAAAGAAAACAATTATTTATTTTTAAAATGGAGTGAGAGTTTCGAATCTCGATACTGTCAGGCACACACATAGAGCCGGTGAGTGGTAGGCGTGGCCTCGTTTTACTCCGCCTTTTTGTTACGTTACGCGACGAATTCTGCCAATTGACCCCTAGTAAAAATGATTAAAACTGATCGAGGGATACACACGCCCGCAGCAGGTCTGCATAGTGAACCTTTAGGGATATACACGCCAGCTCCAGGGACACCCAGGGTTCCAAACGCCCGCACCAGGGACACACACAGTAGATCGAAATAGGTGACCAGAAAAAAAAAACGTCCCTGGTGCGGACGTGTAGATCCCTCTGTGTATCTCTAAAAGTTCACTATACAGACTAGCTGCGGGCGTGTGCATCCCTATGATTTTCGGGAGAAATTTTTACTCGGGTTTCCGGTGATTAAAACCTGCATCAAATTATTGGCTGCCTATATTTATCTACTCTTTAATTGGATTTTATTCTATTCCCATTATCAAGGCATTAAGGCAATGGGAAAAAAAAACTCCTCAGCTTTATATTAATAAAACGATTTTCAAAAGATGGATCTTTTATTTTGGTCCTAAAGGGATCATGTAGGTAGAGATGTGATCCTGTTATATTCTTATATATCCCTTTTGCTCTTAAGCCGTCATTTTTTTTCAATACAAAAACATTCTGACTTTGTACTTTATTAGTCAAATAACTTTTGAGGTTTATTTGTCGATTTTATTACAAGAACGTCAAATAGAAAATTTCTTCACCTGTCTTTGACTAATGTAAAATAATTCATTAAAATCGCCTGAGGGAAATGTAAATAATGCATTAATTTATAATTAAGTTGGAACATTATTCATTAGCTTCATTAAAATTAAATTCATTAAAGATTTAAAAGTTTTCTTTTCACTATTAATGTGCATAAATTTGAATGAAGGCTTGGAAAAATTTTTGAATTGAATTTATTTTCAAATTTTAGAGTTGCCCTCGGGGCATGACGAGAGGTTAGCGTGCTAACCTCATATACCAAACGTCGCGGGTTCGGACCCCAGGCAGTCCGATGATTTTATTTAAGCCAATTGGATACCAAATGGCTTAAATAAGAATGCCTGGACCCCATATATGTATATTATCAATAAAGGATATCGTAAAAAGTCTTATATGGCCTGAGTTGCCGAAAAGACTGTGTGAATGTGTGTGTGAATGAGAAAAAAGTGTGAGTGTTAAAAAAAAAAAAAAAAAAAATTTAGAGTTGAATATATAATTAATAAATCCTTGCGGAAGGGGAAAAGGAGACATACTTTTTATTATCTCCTTTTTTTAATTAATAGAGGCTAATTTGTCCATTACGCCTTCTGAAATCAAATGAACTCATGAGGTCAACGACAGGACTTTCGGTCTAACTTTATTGGACCATCATCAGGAATTACATCTTCTTCTTCTTCTTTCTTCGACTTAGTCCTGCTTTTCGGGGTCGGCGATATTCATGGGTTTTTGGGACCGGGAAGGAATAGAACGGACCGTCCCGTGGTCTGACGCCTGTTGAAAATATAGAAGGGAAGAGACTGACATGCAAAGAACAGAAGTACAGTCAGTCCCAGCTAGGGCAGCTCGTGGTCGCCATCCACGTACCCACAAGATGTGGGCCCCTGAGCAATAGGTGTCTTTTCATTATTTTTAATATATGTTACAGAATCGCGGCAATAAACGTAATTATAAAGTAAACTTATTTTGATAAAACTTCTCTCGATTGATTTTTTTTAACACTCACACTTTTTTCCCACTCACAAGTCAGACTCACACACATACACGCAGTATTTTCGGCAACTTAGGCTATATAAACTTTTTAAGAAAACCGTTATTTATGAATATATCTATTGGGGATCCAGGCATATTTATTTTATTTAAGCTATCAATATTTGGTACCCAACTGGCTTAAATAAAAGTATCGGACTGCCTGGGATCAGAACCCGCGACCCTTGGTATAAAGGGCCTGCACGCTAGGCACCTAGGCTAGCTCCAAGGTCCGATGTAAACATTTGCTTTGATGATTGTGACTAACTTCTTGGGAATAAGTGTAAATGGCGCGAAAATTTGTATCTAACTGGGATGACTCTAGATGGCGCTGACGTCGCTGTAGATTAAATGCACGTAACGGTCGTGGTGGTTAGTTCACTTGAGTCGGAGCAAGTTCATAGGACTTGATACGGCTTCAGAATGAGCACTTGAAACGTTGTACAGTATTTTTATTTTTAATAAATAATTAATAACAAAATGTGGTCTATAATTAAAAATTCCCATAATAATAATATTGATAATTCAAACCACGAAAGCTTTAATAAACATATTGAAATAGACTTTGTTTTGCTGTCTAACCGACCAAATTGAGAAATCTACTTGCGTACTAGGGGACTCGGGGCTACTACTCAATTGGAATGGGTATAAATAGCCTCCAATGCCTACAAAGAAATTTACTTGTCTATAATCGAGAAAATATCTATACATGATAATTAATCTCAAAGGTCGAGAGATTAAATTTTTTCTAGTTTTCGAATTGATTTTTTTCTCATATAAAAAGTAGTAATATTATCAATTTTATCGATTATTTAAAGAATGATAATTAAGACTTTTATGCTTGAGCAATCAATAAAGGGTAGGTAGGCATATCACTTTTTCAATATATTGTTGTTTCTAATCCCCAAGGAGGCGAGTTCTCTCTCTTCCCTTTAGCTTCGTCTAACCGTGAATAATTCGTGCCAGTTGTTACTCTTACTCTTTTATAAAAGCTAGAATAAATATTTACCCACCCCTTATTTGCCCATCTTTCAAATAAATACCTGCGCTGTTTGAAAAAGGGATGTCTATATCCGATGAAAGGCCCTTGAAATGGAAAAAACGATTTTTACGAGACGGCCATTATGAATATTTAATCCCAGTCAGTCCTTCTCTTTCCATACACCGTGTGATGCTGCTGCTACTAAATGGCGGAAGGAAATCGATAGAATTATTCAATCAAAAAGATTAAAAAAAAAAAAGAGAAGAAGACGAAAAGAAAAAAAAACACAAGGATTGTTGCATTTCAGCCAAGATATTTTATTTACAAGAAAAGAGAGAGAAAAAGCAAATATCCTTTTCTATATTGAATTGTCTCAAGGAAAGAAACCCCTTCAGATAGAACATTTCTTCTTTGAATCGAGAATATACCAGTATGTTCTAGAGTGTATTTCAATCATCATTTTTATTAAAATAATGCACATTTATTGACTATGGTGAACAGATATTAATAAATAATTTCTCAGATGGAATTAAAAACAAAACCTAAACTCGACAAGGAATAGTTATGATTAAATATTAAGGAATGTACAAATAAAACACTAGGTTATTTGTTTCAAAGGTTTTATTAATTAAAAATTAACACTTGTGATTACATTCTAATCACTTCTGATGATGACAAGAAATTGTCGAAATACGTATCAAGTGTTAATTTTTAATTAATAAAACCTTTGAAACAAATAACCTAGTGTTTAATTTGTATATTTAATTTTAATTTACAAAATGTTTCAACGAGAACAAACAGTCGAAAGTTTAAATCTTATTAAGGAATGAGTTGAAGATGTTCGCTTATTTTTGATTGGCGTTAGGATCGTCCTTACTCTAGCCAATCAGAAAGCTTGTTTTGGTCTATCAGTAGATTATTTTGTTCGTTATGTTTTAAAACAATTTATTTTTATTCCCTAATTTATTTAAATTAATTTTTTTAAGCCCTTTTCGGCTGCTCCGACCATTTATGTGTTAGAATTTTATTTAATAAATTTTAAAATAAATAGTACTGATGGCTAACGGGGACGTTCCACACGCTGATTTCTCGGGGTCAGTTTCACGTGGTCATTTACACTATAATTTATAGATTTTTAAAAGAAAGACGTTAACAAGGGGATTTTTTTTTTGCTGGCCATTTGTACTAAGGATCATTGGTTCGCATCCCGACTCAAGGTACAAAAGTTTATTTAAATTGTATTGGCTACCAATCAATAAAAAAAAGAGAATTTTTTGACAGGTATCATAAATGATTTTTATTAATATATTTTTTAATATTCCATATTTTAGAAATTTTAATTACCATAATCAATAATATATATAATAATTTTTATCAATTACTATATCATATTTTAATTAGTAAACACGTGCTTAATATTTACAAATAATTACAGCATTTCATGTTTCCAATTAATCTACAAAAGTTCAACACTAAAAACCATAAGTACGATGATATGCAAATTTTATTTTATTTTATTGATTATGTAATATCTATAATTTTTAATTTAATTCTATTTACTATAATTATGCTTAAGTTATCATATTTATCTAAAATATAATATATGCCAAATGTCTTTGATCAAAGTGAAGAAAGCCGTCATTATACTAAATTCAGTTAAACAACTCCAATCAAAACTAATTCCATTTTCAAATGAAAATTACGCCTTATTGAACAATTCTTTACTTTTAATTTATTAATTTCTAAAAGTTAATTAATATCAAGTTAGAGATTTTTACAAATTATATTAAGGTTAGCTAATGTATTCCTTTATCAAATTTTATACAGTTCTGCATCAGCTGTTAACAAACATAATAATAATACGTTTAAATCATCAATCAGATTTTAAATGAATTTTATATACCGGTAATTAAATTATACTTTGTATTTGGACAAGACAATTAATTTTTTTTGGAGAGGGGAGTTTTGTATTGAAATTAATTTCATTTTTAATGGCAATTATTTATATATATACTTTGGCGAATAATTGTTCAATACATTTTATGACAATTTACTGATCGCAGAGCGAGAGGAAAGAGGACAGAAAACATTCGTAATCACTGTAATAATAATTTAAAAACTGATTAAAAATTAGAAACACATTTATATGATAATTTGTTTGCTTTAATAACTATGAAAAAAAGTTGGTTATTTTTTTTTTTTTTAATGATATTAAAAAGAAAAATAATATTTTTGTGAATATTTATTTAATGATGAAGTAAAAAATTTCAATTTTTTTTTTCATATTAAAAAAAAAATAAATGAAATACGAATGTTAATTAAATTAATTAAAACATTCTCTAATTAGAATTCAATAACTTGAATTAAATTAAATATTAAAAGTTATATATTCTAACGATACGTTATATTTTAATTTATTTTATGATATTTACTTAAATTGGAAAAATATTCTCATTTTTGACCTCATTTTAAAATACGACCCACAGGAAAAAGGTTATATGCAGTACACATATTAAAAAAATTTTCAAATATCAACGTTGAAATTTTTACTGGCAACATTTTAATACAATCCAGTTCAAATATATTTATTTTCTACAAAATCAAAAATTGGCATGCACGATTATACAAACACCATTCATATAAACTGGTTGGTTTAAACATAAAAAATATACATGTTTTGAACTGACATTGAATAGAGGGAAAACAAAAAAATTTATAAATGATCAATCAATCAAAAATTTATTAATTTCTTTTTTTTTTTAATCACTCCATATGAAGTGACTCTAAATGAATTGTACACGATTACATTTTATATAAAAAAAAAAAATAGCCAATGAAGTTGCAAAACTTTCCCGCAAAAAAACTTTCTTGCTATTTTTTTTAAAATTTTTTTTTTTTTTAATCTAGTATTTAGATCCCCCCCCCCCCCCAAAAAATATGGGGAGGCCCCCCCTTTCCCCCCCCAAGGCCCCCCCCTTTTAAAAAATTTGTTTTTTTAAAAAATTTTTAAAAATTTATATTTCAGAAAAAAAAATTCTTTTCATTGTTTTCAAATTTCAATTAAGAAAACTCCGCTAATCTCGGCAAAAATAACCTTTCAAATTAACATTTAGGCCTATTAAAAGTGAAAAAAAAATTTTGTATAAAACAAAAAAAAGTCATTGTCATTGGGTTTGTTTACAAGTGTGCCAATAAAATGGCCTTTATCTCAGATTTAGGTCATTGGCGCTTGGTTCCTTCATGCATAACATCGTCCAATTGTAGTAGCAAATATATTAAGATTAATTGAAATATTTAATATTTTAAGAAATGTAGAAACTAATTTAGGACTACATTTTCGAACCAAATGTAACAATTAATTGGAGAAATGAAATGAAATAAGTATTTATTTGCTCTGAGTTTGTCACTCTTAGAGCATCTTTGAACAGTACAATAGGGACGGAGGGAGCAGGGGCGTATATAAGGGGGGAGGGGGGTTCGGGCTCCCCCCCGAAATTTTCTAAATGCATATAGACTTATAGGGATATAGAGACAATAATGGGTCTCGCCCCCCCCCCCCCCGAAATGTTTGCTCGGCCCCGTAGCACGAAAATTGCAGGTTCCGCGAATGGGAAAAATATAGCTTCTCTAAAAAAAAAAGTAAAATATTCTTACGGCCGGAAAAAATTTCTGGTTCCGCGAATGGCATATGAAAAAAATTTTGGTTCCGCGGGTGGGAAAAAATTTTGCTTCTCTAAAAAAAAAAGTAAAATATTTTAAAAAAAATTTAGTTCCGCAAAAGAGGAAATGTTCCGCGAAAAACAAAATTTTTCCCAGAAAAATTTTTGAGAACAGCCCCCCCCCCCCCGAAAAAATTTATATATACGCCCCTTGGAGGGAGTAACTTTTTCGGGAACAAAAATTCATAAAATAATTAAATTTCAAATTAATTTTTCCTTTTCTTTGTTTCAGGTAAACCTCAACTGCACTCAGCTTAGGTTCTACTCCATCACGAAAAAGAAATCGACCAGGTTTAATTGATTTATATATCCCTGTAATTCCTTAAAAGGGTGGCAAAAGCACAATGCCTGCTCTTTCATTCAATGACATCTGATGAGACAAAGGCAAAAGGGAGCAGGAATAAAGAGAGAGAGGCTAACTAAATGCCATCTGATTAAACATCCTCCCTCCACTATCTCTCTCCTTCTGCAAATTGCACTCCAATGCACATTGGATGGGAATGAATGAATGAATGAGTTCACCCCACTCCACCGATGATTCATCATTCATTCTGTTGAATATTCATCATTCACCCCCACCCTTCTACCCTTTCTCTCTCTCTCACTTGACTTATAACGTTATACATACATATATAACTCTTTCTTTTTCTACTATGCCACTTAACTTTTGAATTATTTTTTCCTTTTTTTTTTTTAAGATGACACATGGAACAAGAAAAGGGAGAGAAAAAATCCGATTCTTTTGTCTTGTGAAATTCATGTTTCCATATGAAGTACTTTAAAAGTTTTTTTTTTTTTTTTTTTTTTTGAACAATAAAAAATTTTTATTTTATATAAAGAAAAAAGAAAAAAAAATGTATTATTATTTGTACGAATATTTAAAAGTATAATATAAAATATTTTCTATTGTTTTTTTTTTTTTTTTTTTTTTTTTTATCTACATATCCTAAGTAAATTGAATTCTCTCGGGTCATGGGCTGGTGTAGTTGTTAAGGTGCTGGTTTTCTATACCGCGGGTTCGGAACCTAGGCAGTTCGATGATTTTATTTGGAGTACCAAATGGCTTAAATAAATATGCCTGGGACCCCAAATAAATAAATTTATTAAATACGAGTTTCGTTATATGGCTGAGTTGCCGAAAAGACTGTGTGAGAGTGAGAGTGAGTGTGAATGGAAAAAAAGCGTTTAAAAAAAAATTAATTTAGTATTTTGTGAGAGAGACCAGGGAGCTTTCCTGGTGAATAGCAGCCAGGGTAAATAAAAAACTTTATTCTTTGTTGCCGACATTTCGGGCGCTAGTCGCACCCATCCTCAGGGCAAGCAAATTGTCAAAATATAGTACCAGTTGTGCGGCACCGGAAATTAATCTCATGTAGATACATGTATTTATTATGTCTTTGCATCGAAGGTATGTACAATACTTAAAATGTTTTTTTACAAAAAATTCTCAAAACGTTTGCCTGACACCGCATTTAAACAGCAAAATGTAATTTCCGGTGCCGCACAACTGGTACTATATTTTGACAATTTGCTTGCCCTGAGGATGGGTGCGACTAGCGCCCGAAACGTCGGCAACAAAGAATAAAGTTTTTTATTTACCCTGGCTGCTATTCACCAGGAAAGCTCCCTGGTCTCTCTCACAAATTGAATACCTACAGTCATTCAACCAACAAATTCTATTAATTTAATATTTTTTAACTTCCAAAACATTTTTTTTTTTTAATTTATTATTAATCTTCCTAACAATACAATAATATATTGTTATAAAGTATATAAAAAAAAAATGTATGATGGCATGATGGCGCGACCTTTTGTCAAATAAAATACACACTAATGCGTAACAGGGTCCATTTGAAACTAGCTTTTTTACTTTCTCTTACCCCTATATAGGTTAATATATATAGAGAGGAAGTTTTGGATTCATGTCAAAAATTCGATGACGAGAATTTGATGGTCATAGCCTACACGTTTTGAGGTCCCAGGAGTGGTTTTTGCAACATGGTCTGTGTGTCTGTAAACAAAATAGGTCTGTAAACCCTAGGGCGTAACACGAAGCTTTTGAACAAAATCGGTCAAAAAGTACTAGCACTTTACTGATTTACTTTTTCAGTTTTTGTCGATTTTCTTAAAATTCGTTCTAACGATTTTGATTAAAATTCAATTTTTTAGATTCTCTTTAAAATGTATATTCTCATTTTGTCCTTGATATCTTATGAAGACCACTTTACTCTTGTACTTCATAGGAAACTAGGAGAAATGGTTGCCATGGTTACAACATATAAATATTTTCCCATGTTTATAAGTTTTACATCGCCCTCGGGGCTTGGTGTAGAGGTAAGCGTGCTAACCTCGAATACCAAACGTCGCGGGTACGGACCCCAGGCAGTCCGATGATTTTATTTAAGCCATTTGGATACCAGATGGCTTAAATAAGAATGCCTGGGCCCTAAATAATATAAATATATTCATAACGGTTATCGTCAAAGTCAAATGGCCTCAGTTGCCGAAAAGACTGTGTGAATGAGTGGGTGAATGTGAGTGTGAATGTTTAAAAAAAAAAAAAAAGTTTTACATCGCCCACTGGGCTTGGAGTAGCTGGTAGCGTGCCTACCTTCTATACCGAACGTCGCGAGTTCGGACCCCAGGCAGTCCGATGATTTTATTTAAGGCATTTGGATACCAAATGACTTAAATAGAAATGCCTGGACCCCAAATATATATATTATTAATATAACGGTTATCGTAAAAGTCTTAAATGGCCTAAGTTGCCGAAAAGACTGTGTGAATGTGTGTGTGAATGTGAGTGTGAATTAGAAAAAAGTGTGAATGTTTAAAAAAAAGTTTTACATCTTGAATTCTAATGTACCGTACTGTCAGAAACTAAATATGTGTCGTCACAAAAAATCTGGTGTGACAAGCACAGAACACAATTTTCGATTACCGAAAGTAAGCTGTGTGAAGAGTCACACCAGATTTTTTCAAGTCCTCCGAACAAATTTTCCTATTTTATTAAATAAAGAAATTTTATTTTTATATTTTTCTGAAAAAGATAACGAAGAAGTTATTGATTTCAATTAAACTTCGTATGTCAAAATCTATAAATCATTGCTATAATGTTAGCTAATTAAGTTAAATGAACAATTAATCAATAGAGATAATCATCAATCTTCAAACTAAATAGGTTATTTATCTTCCCAGTACGGTATACATAAGATTTATGTAAAAAAAAATATTGATTTTATTAAAAAATAAAGTTTTTTTTTATTCAGTGATCATCCATTCTGTCGACGGGTTTCAGTTCCATTCTGACCGCAGTCTAAAGCGCTTTATAAAATTGATGATTTAGAGTTTTCAGCTTGTTTACATTTTTATATTATTCAAAAAAAAAATTTTTTATTGATCAAAAACTTTTTTATAAATTTCACTTTTTCTTTCTAATGGCTAAAACATAACGCCACTCAAGAAATACAATAAAAACTTGTTCATAGCTCCTCAATATAGATAATATATACTTTTTATAATAGTATGGAAATTTATTTTCTTCGATTAAAATACGGATAAATTCTAGACTGAATATATTTTCGTTCTTTTTGGTCAATAACAACTGCTTCTTTTTATAGCCTCTTCTTGAAATTTATACATTTTTTTTTTTATAAAACTTTATACACTATATGAAAAGTTGTTAGAAACTTTTCACTCTTCGATCGATCAATTTTGATTAAATTTCCACTAATTTTTATTCGATTAATTGATGAATTATAATTTTTTTTTACATGAAAAAGTTTTATTTTTATATTATAGAAAGAAAATTAATTATTCTTAGAATTATTTTTAAATATTCTTAGATATTCTGGGTATACTCTGGTGACCTAGATTAAAAACTGGAGATTTTATCATTAATAGTTTATAAATATAATCTTCATGTGTTATCAAATTCTCCTCCAGAATAAAGAAGTTTGATATTAAATTAAGATATTTTGTTTCTATGGATTTATGATAATGAAATACATATATGTATAAATATATCAGTAACATGTGCTTTTGTCATTGGCTTTATCGGGGGGTCGGCAAATCTATTAAAAAAAAAGAAATGATGGAAGGGTGAAGGCTTGGACAGGAAGAGATTGTAGTCATGTGGTCATTGGATTTATTATATTAATAATGACTTTTGCCAAAAGTAGGATGAAAACAAAATGTAGGATCGACATTTGGCTTAAATAAAATCATCGGACTACCTGGGGTCCGAACCCGCGACCCTTGGTATACAAGGCAGACGCGTTACCAACTACACCAAGCACGAGGGCTATAAAATAAACTTATATGTAATATTTAGTGAGAAAGTATTTGCGATTTGAATGTCTTTTTGCAAATTATTAAAGAACGCCTAAAAGACGAGCAACCAAGAGTGCAGCGAAGCAAATTGTTTGTCTAACTACCAGGGGCTCTACTTTAAAAAATATTTTTTATTTTAATTAATGGCATTTTATTAATAAATTTTATTATTTTATTTTGATCTTGAGAAGGAATTAGGAATACATCGCGCTATTATCCCGAGAAAATTAGTGACATAAATAATAAATAAGAATTTAAACATGTTTAGATTTTTAAAATTAATCTCTCCGAAATAGTTCTATTCTTTCTTCTGCGAAACCAGTAAGTAATAAATGCATGGGCCTAACTAGAGAATTTGGCTGGGGGGGGGGGGGCTATGGGACCAGCCAGCCTCGCACGGGGGGGCATGGGACAAGCTATCCTCCGGGGGGGGGGGGGGGGCTGGAAAGCCCCATATTTTCTCAATTTTTCTTGGGGCAGGGAGCTTTCTGGGGGGCAGGAAACTTCTAGGGAGGCCCCCGGCACCCTTCTAGTTACGCCCTTGAATAAATGAAGCAAGTCTTTTAAAGCAGGTGAACAAATTTACATATTAATGAATACATTTTTCTTAAAAAATATCTAAAATTCTTCAATAAAAACCGATTTTTTATAAATAGGAAATAAATTAATTTCAGAGCAACTAAACAAACTGTTATGTCAATGTAAAATATTGTTATAAATGTTAATTTAACATAAAATGATTAAAAAATACAAAATAGAGACTAAATAAAAAAGTTTAGTAAAATAATATCAAGTAATTCTTCTTCTCCTATCTTAGGCTTATCCCTATGTGGGGTCGGCAAAATTAATTTACAAAAAAAATGAGACCTAGAGAAAAGCAGTTTCACGACTTAACGATTGTAATGAAAAAGGAGGAAAAAAGGCTGACATAAAGGAAAAGAATAAATGCCAGCCTTAGCTCGGGTAACTCGTGGTCGCCATCCACGTACTCACTAGAAGTGAGCCCCTGAGTGTAAAATAATAGCAAGTAATTATTTCATATCGATAAATTATTATTCTCTGAAGAAAAAAAAAAACAATTTATATTTATATTCTTCGAGTTATTTGGTACAAAAAATAAATAAATAAATAAAACTCGGCCTGATTTGTATTTAATTGATGCTCTGTATTCTTGGCTTGTTCCGGTGTGAATTCGATTAGACGAGGTCCACAATTAACGACCCGAGACACGTTAGCCGGCTGCTTATGTTTCGGACTTAGGGTCCGATTTGTAGTCGGTGGGCTGGCAGCACTGGACCCCCCCCCCCACTCCACCATCCTGGACAAACAGTCTAATTGGATTGCGCCCGGGACCTCGGTAGAAAAAAAAAATCCCGATCACCAAACAGGATTACCAGTGCAAAGTAGGACTCCCAAATCCGCCAGAAGGGTAGTGAAAAAAAAAACGCAGAGCGGGGCGAATTTTCATTTTATTATTATTATTATTATTATTATTAACTTCTTCTCTTTCTTCGTTTTTCTTCATTCACATTTCAAATCTCAAAAATCATATATATTTTATTTATATGAATAAAAGATTTTTTTTTTTATTTTGTATGAATTTTATTTTTCGGTATTTTATTATATTATATAGGCATATAAAGAATTTAATGTTTAATGAATTATTTATTTATAAAATTTGAATTTAGGTGTCTGATCTTGAAGTCTTACTCATTCTTATTATTAAATTTTTGATTAAAAAAATAAAAGAAAGATACAAAATGAAAAGAAAAAAATATTTTTTTTATTAATTACACTTTTTCAAGATATTTTTCGGCATCAGAGGCCATTATTTAAACTCCATCTCTATTTATTTAAATTAACTGGTATTGAAATATTAAATTGATATAGATTTTTGTCGCATGAAAAAGAACGCGTAACTTATATATTGTATTTATATAATATAAATAGAGAGAAAGTATTGGATTCATGTCAAAAATTCGATGTCGAGATTTTGATAAGAATACTGAGTCCAAAAATGTGGGTCCCGTAAAATGGTTCGCTGTGTGTCTGTCTGTGTTCAATTTAAAGCATGAAGGAATTTAGCTACGAGGTTGAAATTTTATATTTAAGTTAGACTATATAATAATAATTATAGAATATATATTTAAGTTAACTTATATAAAGCTTTAAAAAAAAATCGGCCAAATAGTATTAGTACTTTACTGATGTTCTTTTTCAGTTTTTTTTTTTTTTTTTTTGATTTTTTTCAAAATTTGCAACGATTTTGATTCAAATTCATAAATCAATTCTATTTTAGATGCTCTTTAAAATGTATATTCTCATTTTGCCCTCAAAATTGTTTAAATACCACTTTACCCTTATATTTCATAGGAAAGATAGGAGAAATGGTTGCCAAAATATAAATATTTTTCCATGTTTATAAATTTTACATCTTGAATTCTAAAGTTAACCTTAATATATCAACGGAAACTAAATATATGTTGACACGAAAAATCTGGTGTGACAAGCACAGAACACAACTTTCGATTACCGAAGGTAAGAGAAAGTTGTGTGCTGTGCGACAGTCACACCAGATTTTTTTTATTTATTATGCCCTTTTGGCCGGTGGCCTTTTCTATGTTCATAAATTTTACATTTTGCACTGCCGGAACTAAACATATATCTACACAAAAATCTGGTGGGACAAGCACAGAAAATAACTTTCAATTACCAAGGGCAAGACAAAGTTGTGTGCTGTGCGACCATTCACACACAAGATTTTTTTAAATTTATTTACCTGCAATGACATATTAATATAAAGAAGTTGGTTGGTTAAATTTTTCGTTATCATAATACTTTCTCCTTATTAACAAAAAGTTTAATAATTTCCATTAAGAATTAGCCCAAACTCAATATAAATGAAAGTAAAAAATTAATAATAATATAGGGCATACTACTCAAAATTTGTTAATTCTGAATATTTGCAATAATAAACCTAATTTCATGTTACGTACATTTCGTATTCACAATGAATGTTATCCTTTGGTAATTTAATTTTCGAAATTTTTTGAAACGAATATACAGCAACATATCTCATTCTAATTTATTAATTATAACTTTGACATTCCGTAGTCAGGTGGTGTGTGGCCTCATCCCCGAAACCATCCGGAGGTGCATCTGTGCCCTATGCACTAACTCATTAATCATGACGTCATCACGACTAAAGCCAACTGATATTAGCTTCATTTTACGAGCTTACTTCTTCATCTATTTTATTATCTTACTTAATTAACTTTTATCTTTTATATTTAAATTATTACAATATATACCCATACTTATAAATTTTACATCTTGAATGGCGAGAGTAAATATATGTCGACACGAAAAATCTGGCTTGACAAGCACTGAACACAACTTTAGAAAGTTGTGTGCTGTGCGACAGTCACACCAGATTTTTATTATAACTATTTACTTTCTAATAGCACTTATCTTTGGGAAATCAATATCTAAACAACGACAATAAACAATAGTTTCTCTATATTATAAATCTATTCGCCAATAAATAAATAAATAAATACCTTTAGAATTCAATTCATGTCGATTTATTTATTTTCAGGTTAAATTCCATTTGTCATCCAGATTTCGTCCTTTGAATAATTCACCAGAGTCCCTTTTTGGTTGCTTTAATGTGTTTTGATCAATTCCCGTTGATAATCGTTATCTCGGCCAAAAGACGCTTGTTTTCTTTGAATTCTTGAAAACAACTCGGTGAAACGATAAATTAATCCCATCCAAGAGTTTCTCTGCCAATTATCTATGGCTTATACCTTCTTTTCAAAGTGTATTTTTGATTCTATTAATAAAAGAATAAAAGTCGACGTATTATTCACAATTTTTGAGGGTAGATATCTGATTTTTAAAATTTTTTAATATAAACAAGAATTATATTAGATGTTCTAAATAATTCTGAATTGAAAAACATCATCCACAGTGAGGAAGTTTGATTATTAGTAAATAAAATCTGTTGTGACTGTTCGCACAGCAGACAATTTTCTCTTACCTTTGGAAAGAGAAATTTGTTTTCTGTGCTTGTCACACCACATCTTTTTGAGTCGAGATATATTTAGTTTCCGCCGATATATTAGAATTCAAGATGTAAAATTTATAAGTATGAGAAAATATTTATATTTTGTTACCATGGCAACTATTTCTCCTATCTTTCGTATGAAGTACAAGAGTAAAGTGTGCTTCAGAAGATTTCAATGACAAAATGAGAATATACACTTTAAAGAGCATCTAAAAAATAATTGATTTATGAATTTTAATCAAAATGGAGCGAATTTTGAGAAAATCGAAAAAAAGCTGAAAAAGTGCACCAATAAAGTACTAGTACTTTTTGGACGATTTTATTCAAAAGCTTCGTGTTATGTCCCTCCCCCCCCCCCCCCCCCCCTCCCCAACTTCTTTGCCCACGTGGGTACGTTAACTTAAAAATTAAATTTCAACTTCCGAGCTTTTTTTCGTCCTTGAGATATTTTCTTCACAGTCAGACAGATCATTTTGCGGGACTCACTTTTTTGAACTCAGGGGACCTCAAAACGTGAATTTCCATCAAAATTGAATTTGTGACTTGAAACCAATACTTATGATTTACATATAGGTCTATATTACTTTTTTAGGTAAGATGAAGTAAAAATTGTGGTTAAAACCAATTTTGGATGGTTTTGACCAGTGTCCTGGTCAAAATCTAAAAAAGTGGTTTTTTAACCACCCTGGGAGTGGGAGTATGTCAGTTCTATTGACTTAGGAAAAGAAACAATTAACTACCCTCCTCTCTCCACTTCCCCTGAGGGAATTTGCAAACGTGGCGAGGGGATAAGGATCTGTAGGCCGACAGGTCGACAGCATGAGCGATGGTTGGGGTTCGTATCTCGGACAGGACAGCAGGTGGCGACTGAATAGAGGGTTAGTAAAGATGGGGGGGGGGGGAGGAATAGAGATAATGAGAAGAAAAATGCTGGGTGATGACCTCATCGGACACCGAGAGATTGAAAATGGATTAAAATAATAGACGACTTTAAATTGATTATTATTTTTGATAAGAAATATTTAACTTCGATTTATATATGGTAGGCCTACTTCTAGTTTAGCCATTAGGGTGTTTCATTTGAAACTAACTAAGCGCAATGAAAAATCAAAAAAATGAACTGAACTATACAATAAATAAATAAAAAAAAAAAAAAAAACAATTATTTAAGCTTACATGTTTTTTTTTTCATTTGGTATCCAAATGGCTTAAATAAAAACATCGGACTGCCTGGGATCCGAACCCGCAACCCTTGATATACAAGTCAGACCCGCTACCATATACACCAAGTCCGAGGACAAGCTTACATGTTATTTAAATTGGAAAAATTCAACGATCGAGAGGAAGGACTTAATATTATATTAAAATTAAGTGCTGAAATTTCGAGAGAATTTTTTTTCACGTGTTTGGAACAATATTGCAGCGTGTCCGCGAAAATAAAAAAAAATGTTCGTTTCAAATGAAACACCTTAATAGCCATTCAAATAAAAAAAATTCATTTTTACTAAAAACATGTGAAGATTTTTTCCTTGAATTAAGGTGCGTCTATATTATTATATAAAAGACAATCTCTGTCTGTCTGTCTGTCTGTCTGTCTGTCTGTTTGTAACGCATAGACTCCGAAACTACTGGACCGATTTTCATGGAGTTTTTTTTAATGGGTAGGGAATTTTCCGGGGGTGGTTTTAGGCTATCATTATATCGAATTAGGGGTAGGGAACCCCCCTTTTTGGGGGTTATCAATTACCCCATAGCAAAGCATTGGAAAACAGGATCTAACTCGCTTTATGAAAAATATATTTATCAAATCTTTAAAATGAAAAATAAAAACTCTTCCTCCCCCCTAACAATTCGACATTTGAAAAGATTTTTCCGCTCTGCGCCCCCACCCCCACCCCCCCTAAAATTTTATTTTTTTTATTTTTCATTCGATTTTAATAAAATTTAAAATGTCGCTTTCTTAGGGTGTAAATAATTGAAAAATGGTATTTTAGACCCCAGAAAGTTCAATCACCCCCCTGACCCCCCCCCCCTGAAATTTATTTTTCATTCGATTTTAATAAAATTTAAAATGTTGCTTTCTTAGGGTGTAAATAATTGAAAAATGGTATTTTAGACCTCAGAAAGTTCAATCACCCCCCTGACCCCCCCTAAAATTTATTTTTCATTCGATTTTAATAAAATTTAAAATGACGCTTTCTTAGGGTGTAAATAATTGAAAAATGGTATTTTAGACCTCAGAAAGTTCAATCACCCCCCTGACCCCCCCTGAAATTTATTTTTCATTCGATTTTAATAAAATTTAAAATGACGCTTTCTTAGGGTGTAAATAATTGAAAAATGGTATTTTAGACATCAGAAAGTTCAATCACCCCCCTGACCCCCCTAAAATTTATTTTTCATTCGATTTTAATAAAATTTAAAATGACGCTTTCTTAGGGTGTAAATAATTGAAAAATGGTATTTTAGACCTCAGAAAGTTCAATCACCCCCCTGCCCCCCCTGAAATTTATTTTTCATTCGTTTTTAATAAAATTTAAAATTACGCTTCCTTAGGGTGTAAATAATTGAAAAATATATTAATCAAATATTTAAAATAAAAAATAAAAACTCTTTTTCATAATTAATTAAAATACATTTATCTGGACAACTCTTAGTCATATCCCGAGACGCCGCCCGCCAGGGCCTAAGGGGTAGGGTTGCCGAAGGCAACCCTACCGCAGCTAGTTGTTGTATAAATTGTAAGTAAATTTGCATCTCGTCAAGTGACGGCGTAATTAACGTCGTTCCAAGCAAAATGAGGAGTTTTTGAACGGTAGGAGGAGAAGAAGGTGGTGGTACTAAATTGCAATTTGCAAGAAGTGAATGTTGGAACAACATTTTGTTGCTGAGCGAAGGCTTTTAATTCAAATATCAAATTTATAATTAGGTCAATTAGGCTGATCTAGCCAAGTTCAAGTTTGTGTTCAATGGGTAAAGAGAAAGATAGAGAGGGAGTGAGATACATCTTCGAAGAAGATTAGATATAAATAGATAGGCATTTGAGTTGCTTTATACCGTATATTATAGATAAGTAGATTATAATAAAAAGAAATAAGAAAAAAAATTTTTAAATATATATTTGTGTTATCGCCTCTCTTACAACAGTGACAGTCAAAAATACTAACGAAATTGAGTGTAAAATCTGGTGTGATTAGACACTTTCTTTACATTCAATAATTGATAGTTGTGTTTTGTGCTTGTCACACCAGATTTTTTGTGTCGACATATATTTAGTTTCTCTCGATATATTTATTTTATTAAAAAAAAAAACACTCGCACTTTTTTCCCACTCACACTCACACTTACTCAGTCTCATCGGCAAACTTAGGCTTCACAGACAGACCCACAGACGGATTTCTTTCTTTTTTTTTTATTATTTTATATTAAATGGAAGAAAAAAAATAAATAATGTATAAATATTATAAATTAATTTTAGAGGACATAAATAAATATTATTATTATTATGATTATTATTATTTATTTTCGGCTGTTAGATACCGACGAGACCCACATTTTTTTTACAATTTTTTTTTTTTTTTTGACTAAGGTATCCAAATACAATTTTCTAAAAGAATCCTGAATATAAAAATCTACAATACAATATTTTAAAAAATTAGACAAAAACAAAAGTCAATATTTAGAAAATTATACAAAAACAAAACATACCATTTTATGGGACCCACTTTTTTGGGCTCAAGGGACCTCAAAACATGCATTTCCATCAAAACCTCGAAAGCGAATTTTTGAATTTTTGAAATGATCGCAATACTTTCTCACTTCTTCTCTACTCGCCTTTTTCCCGCGATGCGGGGTCGACGGACCTCACTCTTTCCCTCCAACCCTATCATACGTTTTTACAACCGGAAGAAATAGGACAGGCCGGCCTGTCGCACGGTCTGTTGAAAAGAGGAAGGAAGAGAGACATTTAAAAAAAGACTGCCTGTCCCAGCTTGGGCAGCTCGTGGTTGCCATCCACGTACCCACAAGATGTGGGCCCCTGAGCAAGCAATACTTTCTCTCTATAGGCCTATATATATATATATATATATATGGGGCATTCCACGCCAACTCGACCACTTTTGAACCCGACCATTTTGATTTGGCTGAAACTTTATCATCTTTTTGTACCCTATTGAAAACGTGTCTGAGAATTTTTTCAGATTTTACGACCTAGCCAAAAAAAAGTTATAGCATTTTCAAAAAACATCGATTTTTTTTTAAATAACCGTAAAACTGTTAAAAATTAACTTATCGAGACGATTTTTTTTTGAAATTTTTGTCTTTAAATGTACTTTTCAGAAAAAAATATGACAAAATTTTACAGATTCATCTTGAACGTTTTTTTTGACATTTTCGGCAAAAAACAAAAATTTCGGGATGAATGACACTTTTTTTTAATTTTTTTTTTTTATAAAAAACTTTGATTTTTCTACAAATGCTCTGAAAATTTCAGAGTGGGATTATTTCGCGTTCTATTTTTTTTTTTATTTTTTTGAAAAAATTTTTTTCTTCTCCGCTTATTTATCATGATGGTGCTCTTAAATTCTTCCAGGATTGACTGAGATTCTAGAAAAGTGAAGAAAAATAATAATAATAATAGTTAGGGGTGATGAAAATCGAGAAAATTCCATTTATCCTGAAAAAATTAGAAATTAGTTGTGTATTCAGCTACTGAAGAATTTGAAGCGTCAAGTAAAAGTTTAGAAACATGGGCGTAACTAGGGGGTGCCAGGGGGACCTGGCCCTCCCAGAAAGCTCCTTGCCCCAAGAAAAATTGAGAAAATATGGGGCTTTCCAGGCCCACCGGAGGATGGCTGGTCCCATGGCCCCCCCTTCAATTTTTCTAGGGGCAAGGAGCTTTCTGGGGAGGGCCAGGCCCCCTGGCACCCCCCTAGTTACGCCCATGTTTCTAAACTTTTACTTGACGCTTCAAATTCTTCAGTAGCTGAATACACAACTAATTTCTAATTTTTTCAGGATAAATGGAATTTTCTCGATTTTCATCACCCCTAACTACTATTATTATTATTTTTCTTCACTTTTCTAGAATCTCAGTCAATCCTGGAAGAATTTAAGAGCACCATCATGATAAATAAGCGGAGAAAAAAAAAATTTTTTTTCAAAAATAAAAAAAAAATAGAACGCGAAATAATCCCACTCTGAAATTTTCAGAGCATTTGTAGAAAAAATCAGTTTTTTATAAAAAAAAAAATTAAAAAAAAGTGTCATTCATCCCGAAATTTTTGTTTTTTGCCGAAAATGTCAAAAAAAACGTTCAAGATGAATCTGTAAAATTTTGTCATATTTTTTCTGAAAAGTACATTTAAAGACAAAAATTTCAAAAAAAAATCGTCTCGATAAGTTAATTTTTGACAGTTTTACGGTTATTTAAAAAAAAAAATCGATGTTTTTTGAAAATGCTATAACTTTTTTTTGGCTGGGTCGTAAAATCTGAAAAAAATTCTCAAATACGTTTTCAATAGGGTACAAAAAGATGATAAAGTTTCAGCCAAATCAAAAATGGTCGGGTTCAAAAGTGGTCGAGTTGGCGTGGAATGCCCCATATATATATCGGTAAGAGAAAGTAATTAAATTAAAAAACAGTTTATAAATTTAAAAAAAAAATAAACAGAAAATTTCAAAATAATTGATAAATAAATAAACAGAATGGAGTGAAAATTTAAAGTAGAATTAAAAGAGGATTAAGAGACAGATTTTCTCCTTCCCCATCACCTCCCTCTTCGCATATTTATCGAAAGGATTAAACAAGAGAGACGATTTTAATTATATGAATTTAATCAGGCTTCTTAATCCATATTACGATAAAAATGGTTTTAAAAGCATAAGTTGAAACGGCTTTCAAAGAAGATTAAAAAAAAAAAAACTAAAGTAGGGGATGCTGATGTTGATGATCGTTTGATGTCTGGATAACCATAACCACCCTCTCTTTCTTCTTCTCTCAGGTGATATTAAGCTTGAAGGGATGATTTTTGAGGAATGAAAATAAAAATACACGCACATATAAAAAAAATATCAAAGCATTCATTGAAGTGCGCTTTTGAAACCACATTTGGAGATATATACATACGAGTATTTGTATTTTTATGGTGCATTCAAATATACTATAAGTAGGTCTCTTATGACTCTTTTGAAAAATAAAATTCTATTATCAGAGTGAAAAAAAAAAAAAAAAACTAAAACGATTGAGGTAGAATGAATTTTTTTTCTCTCTCTAAATTTTAATTATAAGTGAAAGGGGCAGTAGGGCAGTTAACTTTTTAAGGGATGCACGATTTTTCCTAGATAATTATAAAAAGAAAGATTACAATTTTTATAAGAACTTTGGCTAGAAATAGATAATTTATTTTTATATATTTCGATCACACAGCTAGTAAATGAATTCGCTATTAATATACATTTTATATAGGCCTATTATAAATTATATTAGATTTGTTCGTTTCACTTGCCATGGTAAAAAGTACACTCTATCAAGCTCAAAAGGTGTAAGTTTTGCTAGCGTGCACCTAGCGTGCAAAAAATTAAACGAACAGAATGCAGGGCAAAATGTGTAAACAGACCTAGGCCTATTATTAAATTTTATATTTAACTAAAAAATTATTTTTCATATTTGTATAAAAAATAAGAGAAAGTAATAGCATGTTCTATTTGAAAAAATGAAGTTATCCATAATTGAAATTTTCCAAATTCGCATAGCCATATATAAGAATACTTACGGGTTACCCATCTGGCCTACATTAGTATATTTCATGGTTAGTAACATCACAAAAGAACATTCCCCTAAATTTTATGGTTCGCGCGATATTCAATTTTTTCAGACAGCAGTTTTTTCACAAAAACCCAATTTGCGGCTAAATGGTTTGTTTTGGAATACATTGCATGACATAAACTCATACTAAGATTGACGGTAGAATCCAAATATGCAGGGCGTTCCATTTAAAAAAACATAACTTTGATAAGAAGTGCAATTGGAACAAAAATATTTTAAATTTGTTTGTTACATATGCGCGATCGACAAACTTTAAAAATGTTCGTTAATAAGCCTACAATCTTCAGTCCACGCACTATTGGCTATATATGTATATTCTATTATAAGGTTCACCAATTTTTTTTAAAGGAAAGTATGGTCATATAAATGATTGAAACTGGTTGTAAAGAGCACTCTCTGTCATCTTTGTCAATAAATCCTGAAAATAAAAAAATATTTTTTTATTAAAATTGTATTAAGATCCCTGCATTTCTCAATAAGAAGAAAATTTCTTGTATGGAAATTTTCTTACAACTTCACTTGTTAACTATAAGATGCATCGTTTCACTTTTGTGGCTTTCTTCAGAAACAAATTAAGATACAATCACACATATCTAGCGATCTAAATTCTAAACTGAATATATTGTTAAGAATGTAGATGTAAGAAGGTGGTTTGTGATTTTATTTTAATTGGTACCTGAAGAAGGCACAGAATGTCCGAAACGAGGCATTTCATACAAATAAACCACAATTTACCCGATAACAAATATTTTTATTTAATAGCAATAACTGTGAAAGCTTATCTTTTTATTAAAATATTTTTTTAGATCCATTCACTATTTCATTTTGGCGCCAGCCAGTGTCTAAACCAAAACCTCATAAAACTTACCAAATGACATCATAAGTTAGACTAAAAGTATCTAATAAATAACTACAGAGTTGTTTCTGGCACTCATTCGTTTGCTGTTAATTTAAGACGGCCTTTGCTATTCATTCTGATAAACCCTTTTTATTATCAAAGATCAGCATTTGTATAAAGAAAGTGTTAATCGAACAAGTAATAAATTGTCACTTGTCAGGAATTATCTATTGTCTTCAATCAATAGTGGAAGAAATATCTACTTTTATAGGTATTTATTAGCCAGGATAAAAAAAAATGGAAAAGATTAGATAGTTGATGAGCACTCAAGCGTCAAAGTGGTTTAGCTATTGATCCATTCAAGGGACATATATGGAAACAATTTCATTCATTTTACCGATCATCCCATTCAGAAAAGGTTTTTCCCCGTCATCTGAGGGCATTCATTTTATTTATATTAAATAAATTTTATCATTCAGAATGAATATACTGACTATTTTTGAATATAATATTGTAATACAAAGAGAAAAAATATATCCAGTCTATTTATTATCCAGATTATGAAATTTTAACAATGAAGTTGTAATTGTGTTTAATCTCGTGAAAGGTATTTGTATTTTTTGTGTTAGACTGGCACTTTTACCGGTATATTAATTCTATTTAGAATTCAGAAGAGTATTTTAGAGAGGGTGATCATAAGGTTATTAACAATGCGTCAAAAGGAGCCAACAGCCGGAAATAAATTAAAAAAAAAAAAAAATGCGTCAAAAGATCATATATTGAAGCCCGTATCTGCTGTGATTATTTCTTTATTTTATATTATACAAGTGGTTTACCGCTTGGCAGGGGCTGCGCTCCCTGGACCCCCTTGCTCACTGTTCGCCTTTGGCGAGCAAAATTTTGAAGTTTTAAATTTCCCTCTTCGATTTAAAGTTTTAAATCTCCCTCTCTAACTCCGTTTCCTCTCACTCGAACCAATCAGCGAGATAGAGTGGTAAACATGGGACAAAACGGAAGTGAATAGCTACCCACATAGCACAAAATATTGCAGCAATGTTGGAGAAATATTGCGAATCTTGCATAAATTGCCAATCAATATTGCAAATCTTGCAAAATTTTGGCAACATTGCTGCAATATTCCTATGTCCGTCTTTTTGCAACATTGCAGAAATATTGCATCAATGTTGCTGCAATATTGCTGCAACATTTCAGCAATATTTTGTGCTGTGTGGGTAGCGCTTTATATATTAGTATGATATCGCAGAAATGTATTTTCAACGGATTCACGTAACTTGGATATAATAAGGTCACAGTGTAATGATATGGTACAGAAATATTAATAAACATTTTGTGTTTTAAAATATGAATTCCAAGATTACTCTAGCCTCTACGTTAATTAAAGCTTAGATAAAGTAATGAAATCTCTACCTCCGTTGACAGGGCCAAAAAAAGTTTATTAATTTTAATATTTTGTCTTTGCCTGATTTTTTCTTGTAAGCATTTAGTAAAATGAATTAATTTAAATTAAAGATTACATGGGCCTGTGTTAAATTAGTAACCCCAACAAATTAACTTGTGAAAGTTCACCTTTAGCCCATGATTAATTTAAACAAGAAGTTTGCTAGATTTCGCCTTACTATTGTACTAGTCTAGCTTTGATTTTGTATTAATATTTTGCTGATTATTGTAATTTTATTATTGTACACAAGAGATGGCTTAGTAGCCCTACCCTTAATAAAAAAATATTGTTAATTGTTGATTTATTTAAAAATACAAATATTAACTTATACATTAAATAATTATTTTATGCATCATAAATTTAATGTTTTCATCGTAATGACTAAAGGATGAGCTAATAAGAAAAGTGAAGATGACATCCAAAACAAAATAATATTTCAATAAAGGCTCAGTAATTAATTCAATCAGATAATACAATGTCTTAGGATCACTTAATATAGGAGATCATCTCACTTTTATTTCGTTAATGGAAAATCCTCGTTCTGTTAGGATTTAAACTAGGGATTAACAAACTGTTATACTTGCCAAAAAGATCTTTTTATTTTGAGCTGACACATATTTAGATTAGTTCGGTAATTAAAATAAAAACGTAAAAAACATTTTGATAAATAATTTATTCTTTGATAATGTAAATTATTGATTTTTCAAATGAACTTTTCAAACGATAAAATAAGGATAATTTGAATAGGGTAGTAGATTGATTGGATAAATGTAGCTATCTATATCTATAATATTGGAATAGCGAAAGTGCTCTATAGGCATACAATACCTGTAATCAAAAAGAAAGGGATTAATTTCAAATAAGTGAAGCAGAAAGTTGGAATCCCCCCTCTGGCTACGGCCCTGTCTCGGACATTTTATGGTTAATAATATTTAAAACAAATACAACAAATTTTTTAAATGATAAGAAAATTTTTTAGGTAGACCTAAATATATTCAAAAACACAAGGTGAAATGTTTATAATAAAATACTAGGTAACTTGTTACAAAATCGATGCTTAGGAAATTTAAAGAAACATTTGAACATCTAGAGATTTTTCTTTTTTGAATTATTTAGTTAACCCACATTTTTTACTTTCTCTTACCTCTATATATATGTTAATATATATAGAGAGAAAGTATTAGATTCATGTCAAAAATTCGATGTCGAGATTTTGATGCATATACACGTTTTGAGGTCCCCTGAATTCAAAAAAGTGGTTTTAGCGACATGTCTGTGTGTGTGTCTGTCTGTCTGTGAACAAAATATCTCAAGAACGAAAAGAGGTAGGAGGTTGAAATTTTATATATAAGTTAAACACCCCCTGGGAGCGTGAAAATAAGCTTTTAATCAAAATCGGCCAAAGAGTACTAGTACTTTACTGATGTACTTTTTCAGGTTTTTTCCATTTTCTCAAAATTCGCTCGAACGATTTTGATTAAAATTCAAAAATCAATTATTTTTTAGATGCTTTTTCAAATGTATATTCTCGTTTTGCCCTCAAAATTGTTTGAAGACCACTTTACTCTTGAACTCCATAGAAAAGATAGGAGAAATGGTTGCCATGGTAACAAAATATAAATAAATATGCTCACATATAAATTGTACATCTTGAAAATAGAATGTACCGTACTGTCGGAAACTAAATACATGTCGACACAAAAAATCTGGTGTGACAAGCACAGTACACAACTTTCGATTACCGAAGGTAAAAAAAGTTGTGTGCTGTGCGCCAGTCACACCAGATTTTTGATATTTCACTTGAAATTCATTAAATCTATTGTGAAAAAGACTCAAATTCAGGCTAATAAGGAAACCCTTTCTTTAAAAGAAATCATTTGAAATAATATATTTAATTAAAAATGGTTGATTATCGTCATATCAAAATATTTATTTTTCCGGCCTAAGAAATAAATAATAATATGAAATAGAAATAAAATAATCTTGTTACATTAATTACATTAATTACACAGTTGCCTACATACAATAATCAATATATAATACTCCAGTAGAAATTAATTTTCTTGAATCTTGAGAATCCGAGAAAATATTTCCTAAACAAATATTTTTTTCTCTCTCTCTCTCTTGTGAATTAAGATGTCGGCGTAATCAAAGGTGGATGAGATTCTGGATTCTTGTGTGATGCCATTAGTTAGGAATTGATTAGCGCAAGGGACTTAATCAGTTCTTGAGAGGGACGAGGAGAGACGGTGCAAAAGGGAGATCGAGTTGTGTATTGATCCGAACCAGCACAAGAACGATGAATAAAGAAAGACAAAAAAAAGAGCGAAGGAGTAGGGGGGGAGAGAAAAAAACAGGCGCGAATGAGAAATAGCGCTATTTTCCTTTAAATCTAAATAAACAATTTATTGATTCAAAAGAGTGCGAGAAAGAAATGCTATTAGTTCTCCGAAAAGAATAAAATTTAAATTTTTTTCTTTTTTTTTTTAGGAAACAAAAAGAAAATTCTTTAAATTTTCCATCAATATAGATCAGGGATTCCCCAAGTTTTTCGGTTCCCGGCGCTCTTTATATATCATAATTGTTCCGTGGCTCCCCATGTTAGATCTCAAGCAAAACTTATGTTTTGTGTAATAGTTATTCTTCATTTCAAGCTTGATAAGTTTAGATCTCTTATGTTAGCAATTTTATTTAATAAATAATTAAAAATTCTGACTTTAATTTTTCGACTAATAGCCAAAAATTAATATAATATTTTGTATAAGAAAATTTGTACGGCGTCCAAGAGAACAGCCGCGGTTCCCTGTTTGGGAAAGACTGATCTTCTTATGTCCTCGCCTTACTCCCGTGATGCGGGGTCGGCGGACCTCTCTTCTTCCCTCCAACCCTATCATGCGCTTTTGCGATCGAGAATTATAGAACAGGCCGGCCCGTCGCACGGTCTGACGCCTGTTGAAAAGAGGAAGGAAGAGACAGACATACAAAGAAAATAAGGACTGCCTGTCCCAGCTCGGGCAGCTCGTGGTCGCCGTTCACGTACCCACTAGAGGTGGGCCCCTGAGCAAAAGTTTGGGAAATACTAATATAGATGCTTTTTTAAATTTTGTATTTTTTAAATACTCAGTTTCTTATTAATTTGTAAAATATACAGTCCACCAATAATGCTAATTATGTTAGTCCCCCCCCCTAGATCCGGCCCTGAAGAGCACTAAGAAAAAAACACATGACTAGAGACGGCTATGACTAGAGTTGGCTATTTTAATGATCTGTTTAAATCAGAGGTGGCCAACCCAAATGATCTTGCGAGCCTCTTTGGAAATGCATCATAACTCTGCGGGTGGCATATAAGGATAAAATTATATATCCCCGTATTAGATTTAGACTATTGGGGTGAAAAATTGAAACATAACGAGATATTATATTTACTTTAAAATAGACATGCAAAAATTTATTTCAAATCCACTTGACTACCATTCAATTGAAATAAATATGAATCGGTTCTACATTGGCTTAGACGCCGATAAAGACTAAAAAAAAGATTTTTCCTTGTCAGAAATTTATTTAAACTTTTATACAAACATTTTCTCACTTTCACAGCTAAAAATGTAGCAAGTTTTCGGAATATCTATTTTCACTTTGATGTTATACACACACATTTACTCCACTTATTCAATATGACACCATTGTCACTTGATGACACCTCGTAATTTATTAATTCTAAATTTAAGCCAAAAATAGATCTATTTGCTCTCAGTCCTAAAAGGCCATTTACGGAACTGTAGTATAAAAAAGTATGAAATATGAAATCTTCAATGTGTTTGTGGCGTAAACTCAAAAAATCAGAGCTGTTAAAAAATAAATCACTTTTTAGATTTTGTCCAGTACACTGGTAAAGGTACGTCCAAAATTGGTTTTAACCACAACCATTGTTTTTTTTTTTTTTTTTTTCAATTTGATGCTATTAATATTGATATAAACATATGTATTATTTTCTCTATCAATATAAGTTATATATAGAGAGAAAAAACGAACATGTCACAATTTTGATAGAGATTTTGATGGATATACACGTTTTGAGGCCCGCTGAGTCCAAAAAAGTGAGTCTGTCTGTCTGTCAGTGGTTTAAAAAAAAAAGCAAGAAGTAAATTAAGCTACGAGTTTGAAATTTTATGTGTGTGTGTGTGTGCTGTCTGTGAACAAAATATCTCAAGAACGAAAAGAGCTAGGAGGTTGAAATTTTATATTTAAGTTAGGCACCCCCATGGGACACGAAGCTTTTGAACAAAATCGACCAAAGAGTACTAGTACTTTACTGATGCACTTTTTCAGTTTTTTTCTATTTTCTCAAAATTCGCTCCAACGATTTTTTTTTAATTCAAAAATCAATTATTTTTTAGATTCTCAATAAAGAGTATATTCTCATTTTGTCATTGAAATCTTTTGAAGACCACTTTACTCTTGCACAGAACACAACTTTCGATTACCGAAGGTAAGAGAAAGTTGTGTGTGTGCGCCAGGCAAACCAGATTTTTTTCTTTATTTTGACAAATATAGAAACTACCTGACTGACTTTAACCCGAGTAAAAATGATTGAAAATGATCGAGGCATCCACAAGCCCGCAGCTAATCTGCAAAGTGAACCTTTATAGATACACAGGGATATACACGTCCCCACCAGGGTCACACAGGGATACACAAGCCCGCAGCAAGGGACACACATTTTTCTTTTGGTCACTTTCGATCTACTGTGTGTGTCCCTGGTGCGGGCGTGTGGATCCCCTGTGTTCCTCTAAAGGTTCACTATACAGACTTGCTACGGGCGTGTGGATCTCCGATCATTTTTAATCATTATTGCTCGGGAATAACCGGAGACTAATTAATAAATCTACTTTTCTTTTTAAATTAAAA
>JAKCPI010016727.1:0-52671 GCA_023213315.1 Euborellia annulipes | reverse complement strand
CATTAAAAATATTATAGCTCGATGTCCTAATAATCTCTTATAAATTTAATTCATTAAAAAAAAAAAACCGCATTGAAAAATTCCTTATAATAGTCTAGTTTTTTTAAAAGTAGGTTTCGCTCCTGAACCCCTTTAATTTAATATTATTTATTTTATTTATTTTTTTTTTATTATATCACTTTTCGAAAAATGAGAGTAAAGTAATTGAGAGTAAAGAATTCATATTTTTCTTGGGATCTGTTCTATCCTAACTTAAACATAGGCCCTATAGCCCATAGCACTTTTTACTTTCTCTTACCTATGTATATATGTAATATATATATAGAGAGAAAGTATTGGATTCATGTCAAAAATTCGATGTCGAGATTTTGATGGATCTTCTCGTTTTGGGGTCCCCTGAATCCAAAAAAGTGGTTTTCGAGACATGGTCTGTCTGTGGGTGTGTGGGGTGTGTGGGGTGTGTGTGTCTGTGTTCACTTTTAAGCATGAAGGAATTGAGATATGAGGTTGAAATTTTTATAATTAAGTTAAACACCCCCTGGACCGGAAAAATAAGCTTTTAATCAAAATCGGCCAAAGAGTACTGGTACTTTACTGATGTACTTTTTCAGTTTTTTTCGATTTCCTTCAAAATTCGCTCTAACGATTTTGATTAAAATTCAAAAATCAATTATTTTTTAGATGCTCTTTCAAATGTATATTCTCGTTTTGCCCTCAAAATTGTTTGAAGCACACTTTTTACTCTTGTGCTTCATAGGAAAGATAGGAGAAATGGTCATGCCCTTGGTAACAAAATATAAATATTTTCCCATACTTATAAATTTTACATCTGAATTCAAATATTCCCTACTGCCGGGAACTAAATACATGCCAACACAAAAAAATCTGGTGTGACAGCACAGTACACAACTTTCGATTACCGAAGGTAAGAGAAAGTTAAAGCTGTGCGTCAGTCACACCATATTTTTTATTTATTTTTTTTTTTAGAATTTTTTTAATATAAATAAATTTACTTTAGTTTAAAGAATAGAATTAGTAAAATTACCATTAATATTATAATTATTAACATCATCATTGTTTTTGATTAATAATAGATCTTCTCTTGATAAAAATGTTCCCCTATTCATTTGCTTAATAATAAATGAGGAAAAATTTCAACAAAGAAAAGAATATTTATTTTATGTAATTTATTATTATTTTTTTTTTTTTTTTTTCAGGTTTATTTTTAGATTAATCTCTTCGAAAAATGAGAAAATAGAAAAAGGGAAAGGTGTATCAAGATAATATTGTAGATTGATGACGTTGGCGATATGTCCTTAGGGAGGAGGAATTTACTTTTTCAAACGACAAAATATACATATACTATATTATAAGAGTATATCAAAGCAAAAGTAAAAAAAAAAAAAATAGATAAGTGTTCTCCTATCACAGCGGAGTTATAAATCGTGGAATTTCAAAAATATTATATCTCGAGTGACCAAGTTAACTCTATTTGTAACAACTTTTTTTTTTTTTTTTTTGAATATAGACCTCCTTGTATTATTGTGTTATATTGAACCTTTGGCCAGGTTAGAATGTAAGAAAATTTTATATAAAAAAATATTACTGGTTAGGGAAAAATAAACAAAAAAAAAAAACAATTTTAATTTTTGAAACAGCCCAAGGGAATTGTAATCAGAGATGGGCGAAATCCCTTTAAAAGAATTAGCGATTCGATCCGCAGATCCGGACACCTCGGACAATCCGATTCGATTTAGAAAAAGGATCGCTGTTCTGAACTGCAAATCCAGATCCGCGATCGGAATCCAAAGTTGTCTTCTGTGCTTATCACACCAGATTTTTTTGTGTCGAGATATATTTAGTTTCCACCGATATATTAAAATTCAAGATGTAAAATTTATAAGAATGGGGAAAAGATCTATATTTTGTTACCATGGGAACCATTTCTCCTATCTTTCCTATGCAGTACAAGAGTAAAGTGGTCTTCAGAAGATTTCAATGTTGAAAGAACATCTAAAAAATAATTGATTTTTGAATTTTAAACAAAAATCGTTGGAGCCATTTTTGAGAAAATCGAGAAAAACTGAGAAAGTATTAGTACTCTTTGGGGGGATTTTGTTCAAAAGCTTTGTGTCACGTGCCAGAGGGTGCCTAATTTAAATATAAAATTTCAATCTCCTAGCTCTTTTTCGTTCTTGAGATATTTTGTTCACAGACACACAGATAGACAGACCTTCTTCTTCTTTTCGCCTTTATTATTCCCTCGGTGTGGGGTCGGCGGGAAGAATTTTGCGACTGGGAAGGAATAGAACAGTCCGGCCCGTCGCACGGTCTGACGCCTGTTAAAAATATAGAAGGGGAGAGAAAATATTGCCAGTCCCAGCTAGGGCAGCTCATGATCGCCATCCACGTACCCACAAGATGTGGACCCCCTAAGCAAATACAGATAGACAGACCATGTTGCGAAAAATCACTTTTTTTGGATTCAGGGGACCTCATAACGTGAAGATCCATCAAAAAATCTCGACATCGAATTTTTTACATGAATCCAATACTTTCTCTCTATATATATTAACATATATAGAGGTAAGAGAAACTAAAAAAGTAATCACATTTCAAAAGGATTCGCAATCCTTTGAAAAGAATCGTCAAAATCCATGATTGCTAATTGTGGAGAGCAAATTTCAATAAGTGAAATGTATTTCCAGTAAGGTGAAGAAATCAAAGTTTAAAGTTTAAATAAAAAATTAAAAGTTTAATATAAAATAAAAAATAATTAAATCTTTGTCTTGCTGTACAGGTGATCGGTAATTTATGATTTAATTATATAATAAAATGTACTCAAATTATAAATTCTCAAATTGATTATATATTTATATTTTCAATATCTTGAAAATATAGATATATATTTATAATATATATTTAATTAAGATAATAATAATTAATATTGAAGTGATTGAATGTGATTAAAGTATAAAGAGTATATCATTAATATAAATATTTAAAGTGTTGAATAAAAATATTTAAATGATACTTAAGTTTGTAATAATTTCCATATGATGAATGTCCAAAATATTAGATGTTAGAGATGTTACGTTTTTCCATATATATTAACCCATTTCTTCCCGGCGTTGCGTATACGCAACACCAAGTTTAACTTCATAAAAATGCAGTCAAAATGAAGTTTTTATGCAAAAGTCATCATTCATTTATTAAAAGGCATTCATAAGCTTTCTTTCTATGTATTTACATTTCAAAATAAGTGCAACACTCCGTGAAAAAAAATTAATTACTGAACACATGTTTTTATCAATATTTTTCAATAATTTTTTTCAAGTACTAAAATATATTTAATTCAACTTTTATGTACATATTCCAGAATGTTATAGATGTGGAATACACATATATTTTTTTTCTTAAATATATTAGACCTATGGCACAGTAGCGAATGATACATTTATCCGTTGCGCTGACGCAACGTTGGGAGTTCCCGGCTCGGTTTTAGTAGTAACATCGTATTATAATATCCTTCTATGACTTTAGTATTTTATTTTATTATTATTATTGTTTTATTATTTGTCCTATTTTTCAATTATTGAACATATAAATGTCTTTCTACAAAAAGAAAATACTAACAGCTGAGAAAATTATAGCTATTTTTGAGGATTTAGAGGGAGAAGAAGCCATTGATGTAGTCATGATAACTCCTAAAGTAGATAAACTAACTGATGAAGAAGAAATAGAAGATGGACTTATGATTATCAATGACGGGGGTGAATAATTACAGTACATATAGTGCTACATATAAAATTTATGCCAGTATAGACGACAAAACAGATATATCAGTACCTGAAACTACTAATTTCTGATGAACCACACTAGAAAAAAATGTATCCTATAACAAAGGAGCCGAAGTGTGTCCCAACTAACAGGTATACTCCTAAAAACTGTAAAGTCAGATGTGTCTAAGAAATAAAAAATAAATTTGGGAATTTTACACGCTTACAATTGTTTGAACATTTCTTAGACGAAATTGTGGATGATATAGTAGAGTTTTGAATAAACTATGCTCAAACTAAAATAACCTGACATTTGTAATTTCAATAAGAACATTAAGAGAGGACAGAACTCTCCATATTATAATCCGCGATGAAGAAAATGCGCAGACGAGATGCAAAATTTGCAAAATCCAGATGATCTACATATGCAAAAAATATCAATTTCACCTTCATTCACATTTTTTTTTTTAATTTCATGAGTAATAGAATCAATATTGTTCAGTTTTTTCATACAATCATTAATATTTAACATTTTGAGCAAAGAAAAGTAGGTGATTGAAATAAAAAAAAAAAAATTATTTTTTACCAGGAAACTCCCAACGTTGCGTGAGCGCAACGTTGTGTTATGTCAAAATGACAACACATACTGCTAATTTTTAATATTTATCATCTTATTTGAATTACTTTTAAGTGGAATTGATGACAAAATAAAATATTTTTTCAAAATTTCTATTGTCGGGAAGATATGGGTTAATGCAGTTGAAGAGTCAATGGCGGGTGTTGTTTCCAAGAAATGACTAGAATGGTTGATGATAAAGTTGTTCCTTACTGATATTAAATAAATATGTAAGAATTATTTAATATTAGAAGATCAGATTGCTGATATGTAGATTCAATTAATTTGAATGTAATTGCAACGAGTAAAATTGCAACTCGTATCAAATATAATTGATAAGAAAAATATAATTCTAGTAAGATAAAATAAAAAACCTGAAAATACAAGCGCATTAGAAAGCACAAACACATTTTTTATGTTATTTATACTCATCTACTCACCCAGGTAGGTATTCAGCAAATATATATGTATAGAAAGTAAATAGAAAGTAAAATTGTGTGATAGGTAGTAAGTAAAATTTTCTCGGAGAGAGAGAGATCCCTTTGCACACGGAGTGAAATTTTAGTAATGGTGGTTTGAATTGAAAGAAAGCAGAGTAAAGCGACTAGGTGGCGGCTTGATTGACGTCACCGCGATGGTCATCCTGAGTAATTATTTTTTGGGCTTCTAGATAGCACGCAACTCGATTTTATTCAAATCAGTGGCGGCTACACTAATCCTGCGAAAAGGATTAGATGAAAGCAAAAATGATTTCGATTCAGGTACAAAAATCCTACATCGCATTTTCGGATTTAAATCCAAAAGGTTTGCGATACTGCCCATCTCTGATTGTATTAATAATTATGAAAATAGAATAGTTACGAGGTGTTTTTATGTGTCATGTTGTTGGCTGATTAGATTATTAATTACATTTAAGGGCGCTTCGACATCATAGGTCATTTCGCGTATCTGATCAGATTAAAGATAAAAATAATTTTTTTTTTTTTTTTCAGGATCTATAATTATAATACATAAACTGTGAAGGTTTCGGCAATTGCCATTATCAGGTCTACAATACAAGATTAATTGATTTAATGAGATAACAAGTCTTAAGTTATAAAAGGAAGCACATTTTAGTAACATTGTTACATATTCATAATTTTCTTTACAATTTACTGACTTTATTTTGAATAAGTTGGAAACAAAAATGATATCGAATTTACAAAATTTGTCATTTTTATTCCTAGATATTGTTTAATAATGTCGATCTCATCTGAATTGTCTCGGAATCTCCAGCATTCTGAAGAGGAATTCGCTCTCTTGGCATGTAATAATAAATGAAAATATAATCAAGAACTATAAAAAGGGAATAAATAATCAGTGAAAAACTGCCATAAGAAATTGAATAATAGATAAAATATTGGAAAATTACATTCGTTAATAAATTGACAAATAAACATAACATTGCTCCTGTTCTTCGAGCAGGAAATGGAAATATCTCACTCATGACTATAAAAGGAATGATTTCAAAACCAAAAAAATTCATAAAAATATAAATTGTTGGTAATACAAATGGAAAATGAGGGAATGATGTTGTATCTATTAAATAAGAATAAATGCTAAGTATCACAAAGATGAGAGCAATAGTGCCAGTTGAGATGAGCATCAAAAGTCTTGGTCCAAAGCTATTGAGGAAATACATACATGTGATGATCCCTAAAAGCGGAAGACATCCTGGAAATAGACAAAAACATACGCGGAATTCTTTAATTAGAATAATAAATAACTAGATAGTTACCTCTTAATAATAATTGCAGTTCATCTGGGAGAGAATTATCAAATTGAACGATACCTTTGTCTATATCAAAAGGAAAAATTAAAAGTTTTCCACAGATGCCGTTAAATGCAAAGAGTATTAGAGCAAATCTAAATGATTCCCAATAATTCCTGAAATATAAATATAGTAAGATCTTTTAGAAAGACACGAGAAGGAATTAGAAATATCACATTTATTAGGAATTATTTCAAATCCAATAAATTATGTTGGAGGAAGAACTCGGCAAAGAATGTGTTAGTACTACGGAAAAGTTTAAATACTTTTGTTTTTAATGTTTATTCCGTCCCAATTTCTTTCAATCGATGGAAAGTAAATTTTTCTCGATTAGGACGAGAAGCGAATTTCTGACCCCTAATACAAGAAGCTTTGTCTCCGAGTCACGGGTCAAATGCTTGAAATACTTGAAAAAGAGACATGGTAGTATTATTCAGATAGTTATCAATTTTTATAACATCCCTTAGAGTAATTCTCTATTGTAATGATAGTTTACCCGTGTCTTAAATCTATAAATAATTTCCGTTTTGTGAACTGAACTATTTCATAAGTTGAAGATTCTAAAATGTTCTTCATCATTTTTTGTTTGTAATCCTCTGTGTTCATTATTACCGTGTCTGCAGTGATGAAGTTTCTAATTTCTTTTAGAGCTTGCCTCTCAGATTTCCGCTTTGTTTCGTGCTCCTCTATTTAATTAATTTATAATGTATATATATATAGGGAACTTAAAGTCATCTAGTTTCGGGAGTCCGTAGAAAAAGAACCATGGCAGACATTTCAGTAACCTTAAAATACCTTTAAGTTCTTATTCTTAATTATGTAGTTGTGGATTTAGCCTCTGGACGTTCAAAACATGAATAAAAACCACCTACTATAATTAGTGCATTGTACAAAATATTTACAGTGATGGTTGTGTAATGGAAAACGAACAAGTCTGTTAAAATTGATGCCCGTTTTTTTGTCTGGAACTGACATTCGGTACCACCAGGCTGTTCGTTTTCCATCAAACAAGTAGTGTACTTCTTTATACCATGCACGAATTGTTTTAACTGTACTATCTTTTTGTTATACCCGAACTTTAACTATTCTCCAGGAGCAAAATCTTCAGATTCTCTTTTCATTGATACACTGGTTTGATGTTCTACTGTCCCCCGGAACCAGGCAATAACTTTTGAATCATCTTACATTTCATATTACTTACAGTTTCATCCTAATAATAGAGCAAACACTCAATTGCTCCTTGTATTGTTCGTTATTTATAAACAAATTCAATATTTCAAATTCATCTTCAATGGAATCAGAATTCTTTCTTAATATTTTTAAAGTTCTTTTAGCCTCAGAAAGGTTTCCTCTGGATAGATGCCAAATAGGAGATTCAGGCAAAGTGTAATTGGCAATAAACGTGGCTATTGATATAATTAAACTTATTATATATGTTCCCATCCATAAATTGTCATTTTTGCGAATGAATACAACAATTCCGCTGATCCAATTTCCAACTATCATTGAAAAATAAAGTATACAAATAATATGCCTTCGATGCTCTTTTGGTGATATCTCTTCAACATATATTGGAAGAATTGTTAGCACAAATAGACTTATTCCAAAAAGTATCCAAACACTGAAAAAAACTTTTATTGGTTGCTGAAAAAAAAAAAAAAATATAATAGATTTTATTAATCTTCTACCTAATAAGGTGAGACATTTTATTAATTTATTTGGTCATTTGATAACCTCAAAAGTTTTCAATTATAGGGAATTTTAGAATAAAATTTCACTAAAATGAGAAACCCTTTGAGCAACAAACATCTTCAGAGCACTAAAGTGACTAACTACTTCCATGATTTATCAGAAACTGGATCCAAGTTTTTTCAACCAAGAAAAAGGGAAATATTTATCTGTTTCGTTTTGATAAACTGAACAGTTTTAAATAAAGTAGATGGAACTTGAGTACTTGTAACAATTTGGTGAGACAAACTTGTGTAATAACTTCCTAATTCACTGCTTATACGTTTAGCTACAAAGTCTCCTACCAGTATTATTAATAACATGATAATTTTAAGTAGGAATTTACATAAAAAACCAACTAACACTAAACAATCTTGGAAAATTCTTTATATCTTGACATTTATGACTATTTCCGTTCTGTAATCTATCTCATTTATCCTTACCATTGTGCTGGGGATCAAAATAAGAAGCCATTGCAGCATTCGTAAAGTGGAAGAGCCTTGAATTATAGCTACTGGTCTAGTATTTCTTGTTAGAGTTCCTTCAATTAAAATGATCACGATCAATGCCAATGAAGGAATCGTAGCATGAAACAAATCATAATTTTTTGTATAAGCAGTACCTCCTCCCCAACTAAATCCAATTTCGTAACAGTTGAGGCATACTAAAAAAAAAAGAAACATTTCAAGAGAAAATAAACCCAAAATTGGGCTTATGCTATTATGATCATCAAACACCAGAAAGGCCGTTCTATTCTACCTTTGAATGAAATTAAATTGGAAAACTCAAATCACGACATACGGAAATTGAACCCGAGTTGTGTTTCAACTCTAAATTCGTAAGACTCAGCTTATCCGATTGACAGAATTTCCGTTTTTACTTTTTTTGGTTCGGAGTACTTCATTGTGTATTAAACTCAAACTATGTTGAGAGTATAACAAACAGAATACTTACAAATAAAAATATATTTAGATGGAATTTGGTATTGAAAACAATTTAAAGAAGGCATCGAGGTTGCTATGTCTATTCACAAATAATAACTAAGGATAAATTCTATCAAAATGAACGAGAAGGAAAGGAAGGAAGTGGTCATAAACTGTTTATTATATATAATATTACAATTCCAAAAGAAAGCCGCCGCTAAAGCAAAACTGACTTTTAAACTCTTATCAGACTTAATCAACCCCAGAAGTAAATTGTCTTTTAAAGAAAAATTAGACTTATAGACTTACATTTATAAGTTCCTTTGACTTGGAGAAGACCAGAGCACTCGGTGCCACTTTTGACGTTGTGTACCCTCCCAGGCTGCATTTTGAGATACATTGGTAATGAAATTAATTAAATTCATATTGTAAATAGCTACAAATGTTTTGTATTGATATTGTTGTTTGTTTGAATGTGATATAAACTATTAAAAAAGTTGAGAAATTGTCTTTCTGATCAATTTTAATTTGGCTTATAAAACATGGGCAGTCGGTGGATCAAAAGAAGCAAAAGGATTATTATGACAGAACGTCAAGAAAAGAAGAACATTTTGAACTAGGAGAGAAATATTAGTACAAGTTGTTAGGACGAAGTTATGGAGGCCAGGAGTTATTGTTGAGAAATTAAGTCAACCCAGATCATATGTAGTGAGAACATTTCAGGGTGAACAACAATACAGAAGAAATTCTGTACATATAAAGAAGATGAAGTTCATCGCCAACGCTGATCATCCTCAATAAGAACCTCCGCTCGAAGAGAGAGATGTTTAATATATTAAAAATATAAATATATATTATTTTTATTTTATTGTAAATAGTTACAAATTTTTTTTTTTTTTTTTTTTTAAAACATTCACACTTTTTTCTGATTCACACTCCACTCACACACACTTCAAACTGTCTTTTCCACTCAGCCATATAAGACATTTACGATAACCGTTATTTATGAATTTATATATATTAGGGTCACATTTTTATTTAAGCCATCTGGTATCCAGATGGCTTAAATAAAATAATCGGACTGCCTGTCCGAACTCCGAGTTGTATATGAGGTTAGCAGCTAACCTCCTACACCACGCCCCGTGCTACAAATGTTTTGTATTGATATTGTTGTTTGTTTGAATGTGATATAAACTATTAAAAGTTGAGAAATTGTCTTTCTGATCAATTTTAATTTGGCTTAAAAACACTTGGTACTAGTATTTACTGATAACTGTTTTCGGTATTGCTTCTTTGTCTTCTTTGTTTTTTTTTTTTTCTTTTGATCAGCTTTTCTAATGCAAGAATAAATTTAAATCAAAGTTAGTAGTTTTGAGTAAAAAATTTGACGATCTTTAAAACTTCTGTGCCTGAGTTCTCTGATTGTCAATTGCGAATTGATTCTAAAAAGATATTTATTCTCATTCATCTTTTTCCAGTTTTCCTCCCTAAATACCATAAACGAGCCCGAAAGACCGGGTCTTTCTTTTAGCCAAACCCATATTTTGGGAAATGGCAAGAATAGGAGTCTGAAAGTGTCTACTCAAAATTTATTTAAAGATGAAAAAAGAGAGATTGCTTCAAAAATGGATAGAATGGACTGTACCATACTATGTGACACCATACTATGTCACATTTTTTGAAGCAATGTCTACTTTTTCATACTATAAATAAACTGAGTAGCATTGCTTCAAAATTGGCTGTACCATACTATGCCATTTCCGAACAATGTCGCTTTTTCTATAGTATGGACATAGTACCATACCTTAAAATGGCCATACCATACTATGTGACATGAGGCAATGTCTCTTTTCTATAGATGTCACATAGTATGGTACCAGCTTCAAACTATCCATTGTCAGTATGATGTACTATTATTTATAGCCATATTGACTACCATATTGCTTCAAAAATGGTTAGTATGGCCTGTACCCATACTATGTAACATACTATCCATTTTTGAAGCAATCTCTATTTTTTCATCTTTAAATAAATTTTGAGTAGACACTTTCAGATTCCTCTCTATTTTTGCCATTTCCCAAAAATATGGGTTTGGCTAAAAGAAAGACCAACCGGTCTTTCGGGCTCGTTTATGGTATTTAGGGAGGAAAACTGGAAAAAAGTGAAAGAGAATAAATATCTTTTAGAATCAATTCTCAATAGACCATCCGAGAACTCAGGCACACAAGTTCTAAAGCCCCTCAAATTTTTTATTCAAAACTACTAACTTTGATTTTTATTTATCTAGAAACGCTGATCAAAATTTAAAAACAAAGAAGACAACGAAGCAATACCGAAAACATTTATTAGTAAATAAATTTTATATAGGGCCTACAAACATATGTTATATGAAAAGTTTTTTTGTTTGGAATTTATTAAAAGTTGTTAAATTGGATTTTAAATAAAAAAAAAAAAATTGTTTTTGAATTATGAATCATATGTTACGGGTAGGTTTACCAACCTCTCTTTCCCTCCCCCCATCCTTACCCCTCCTCTTTTACGGTTACTACTGTACATGGGAAACCTTTCAACGCGTGCAAACAAGCGTTGGCCTTGGGGCTGTTCAACATTCGATCTCTCCTCCTTCGTAACCAACCAACTTGATGCTTCCTTTTCCTCTCCTTTCCAACATCCTTCCTCTCTCATCATTTTGATACCAAACCCCACAAAACCCCTTCTCTCTATCTATGGTCAAACAACTTTGATTTTTTTTTTTTTTGTATTTTTGGAAAAATAACAGTTCTGATCTGGTACTTACATAGTCTCTCTAAGTTGCACAGGTTATTGATAGACAATGAGGTCCAGAGTGTTGACAAACAACGGCCCATGGACGAAAGTTCATCCAACAAACGAAATAGTTCATCTGTTAACTTCTAGCTCTATTTATTGACTGACACTTTTGGTGTAACACCCTCAGAAGTAATAAATATTAGTAATATTAAACTTTTACAACCAATAAATTTTATCCTCCCAAAAACCTAGAATCAAATATTTTTTAATTTATCACCAGGATCGCGTTATGATCTTAGTGTAGACCTATTTGATAATTTTTTTTTTTTTTTTCTAAAAGGAGTATATTATTTTATGGGAATAATTAAAATAATAACGAATTTTTAAAAAGTTATTTAATCTCTCAACTATCGATTTTAGCACGATGTGCCATCATCAGGTCGGCTAAAAATGTGAAAATAATTACATTTGTATATTAAGATTGATATATGACAATGTTTTTTTTTTTTTTTTTAGTTTTTTTTTCGGCATCTAACCCCATTTAACCATCCCTATTTATTTCAAATGATTTGTAATCAAATCAAATGAAATAAATTTTTTAGTTTGGGAGGGGAAGCCAACCCGCCCCCCGCGGAGACAAAAATCTTTCCCCCCAGCCGCCCCCCCCCCCCGGCTATATGACAATGTTAATGTATAGGATTTTATGTATATATAGGTTTACAGGCTTATCTACAAAATTTGATTTGAATTTATAAGAATTTTTATATAATTTATCAGTACGTACCGTTAGTTTGATGTGTTGAATAGAGTGTACATTATTTGTTTTGTGTTTACATTATTTCTTGGGTGTTGACATAATATGTTGTTTGTTCGGTCTGGGTTTGTTTTTGTTATGTGTGTATGGGGAGAGATTAGCAACTATTCTGACTCGAGTGAGGTTGGCAGTGGATTTGGTTGGGTTTATTGAGTGGCGCGATGTTTTTAAAAATGTGTTGTTCTGGGAATATGATATTTTCGTTGAGAAGTTTTTGTCCGTTTTTTAGGTTTTTTATTATTTCAAATTTTTCGAGGATAATTAATTTGTTGAAGTTATTTTCATGGTGGAGTAATTTGATATTGTTTATTGAAGTGGAATGGTTATTGGAAGTTAAGTGTGAGCCGAGTGCTAAAGGGGGGTTGTTTCTGATGTGTTCTTTGTATCTGGTGTGAATGTTTCTTGTTGTTAAACCAATATAGCTGTGTTCGCAGAATATTTGATATATTCCACTTTTTCTGTGGTTGTTTGTCGCTGTTGGGTTATTAATAAGTATATTGGCTAGTGTGGTGGGGGAACGTGAAGTGAGATTTAAATTGTATGGCTTTAGTGTTTGTTTTAATTTAGTGTTGATTGTTTTTCGGTATGGTATTTTTTGTGGGTGTTTATATGGGGGTATATTTTTTGTTGAATAATTTTGTTTGTTTTCATCTTATTGAATATGAGAATATTATTCTATTTTGACCACTTCCTTCCTTTTCTTTTCGATCTTTTTTTTATATCAAATTTATCCTTAGTATTTAATTGTCAACAGACATACGATGTCTTCTTTGAATTGTTTTAAATATAAAATTCCATTTAAATATATTTTTATTTGTAAGTACTTTCTTTTTTCTTTCTACTTCCATTGTGTTTACTTTGCATGTTATTAGAGAAAGTTTGACTAATTGTTTTTTTTTTTTTTTTTAGTATGTCTCAATTTTTATGACATTGGATATAGCTGGGGTGGAGGCACAGTTTTTAGAGAAGCCGGATATCCTAATTATTACTACCCTGATTTGGCCCATGCAATGATACCTTTAGCGACATTAACCTTGACTATTCTATTCATTGGCACTTTAACAAGAAATGCGAGTCCACGAGTTTTAATTACAAGTTTCTCTTTTTTAAGAGTGATCCAATGGGTGTTTCTTTTAATACCACGAATAGAAGTAAGATTTTCAAGTATCCCAGTAATACTAATACTCTATCGGCCTATTAGAATAACATAAACAAATAATTGTATTTTTAGAAAAAAAAACTTCTACATTCTTCTAATTTCTTGTCCGTATTCTCTCAATATTTTAAATTTTTTTGAGCTATTTCGGAGCTAGCCACTCTGCGTACGGGTGTTTATTGCACCATGATGAGGCAATTCCTCACTGTTTATTCGATAGCCCGATTTGGGTTAGAACTTTTGATATATCTGATTATTCTTTCGCCTCTATATTCAAGCTCTATGATATTCTGTTAGGTATTTTGAATTTTTTTTTTATAAAATATATTTTATTATTATCCCTTTGGTCAGGGGCCCACATCTTGTGGGTACGTGGATGGCGACCACGGGCTGCCCTAGCTGGGACTGGCAGTACTTCATTTCTGTGTATGTCAGTCTCATTCCTTCTATATTTTTAAAAGGCGTCAGACCGTGCGACAGGCCGGCCTGTTCTATTCGTTCCCGGTCGCAAAAACCTCCAACTCCTCCGCCGACCCCGCACCGTGGGATTAAGGCGAAGAAAGAAGATTTTATTATTATCCCTAACATGAATTTTACATAGGTTAAAGATAAAATTAATAATTTAACAATCCCCAATCGGCTCTAGAAACTAAAACACTGGTTGGCACAGGGTTTATATAACGATATTATTAAGGTTATTCACTTGAATATACTGACCAAGGATTCAGATTATAGGAAACAAATGGTGATGCTAGAAATCGATTAGATCTATTCAACTAAACTCATGGGATAACCAAATTTCTCTCAAATCGAATGGTTTGGAAAAAAAAATTGTGAATCAATTTAATTCTAAGGACCGTCGGCCAAAAAATAAATACTTTTGCGTATTTTACTCAAAATTTAGAATTAAATTGATTTTCCTTGTTGATGAGTTTCTTTCACATGATTATCAGATTCGCGACTCATATACTTATCAGCATTCACAGAACCTGAGCTGGATAAGAAAATTAAATAATATCAAAAACCCTAAGAGTTGTAGAAGCTTATCGAATTTTTAAACCGAGGTAAAATCAGACTCAAAACCGAACCCGTCTTGCCGCAAAAATTCAAGTCGAACGTTTCTGCTGGAGCAAAAAGGGATATAATCTCATACGAAGTCCACTTCGGGTGTGGTTGTCACAGATGTAACATTTTCTTTGATCTTAAGCTGAATGGTTTCTGAGTATGAGCATAGAATGGGTGCCCGAATCCACTGTAACAAGTTTTTTAATTAAATATAAGCAACTCGTGGTTTCTTTCTTGGACGGAATTTGACAGGTAGTATGTCGTTTTTTTTTCTGGTATTATTATTAAAAAACAATAAATTTTTCAATAATATTTATTTTTTGGTTGACAGGTGCGCTATCATGTTTCGGCCACCATGAGAGCCATCATCAGAACTGAAACAATACACATATAGATAATACAAGATAATCATATTTAGTCAAAATTCTTTTTATGGCAATTTGAAAAAAATTCTCGGTTATAAATTTATTATTAAATATAAATACGTCATTGGAAAGACCCAATATTTTGTTTTTTTTTATAAAAATAAAATTGAAATTAATCTAACAGAAATCAATGTGTTATTCTAATATTTACCCAAAAATTCATCCACATAACAAACGGTCTTAGGTGTAATGTATATGTTTTAACAATTATTTCTATATTACTTATGATTCAAATTAATTATTATCGAACTTAATTTCTGTACGTCAGGTGTGTTCTAAACTGTCAGATATTAGCAACAAAAACAAATAGAATTGACAAAAAGAGAGGCACCACCCCCAAAATAATTTTCACCATCCCATCGAGAGAGTATATACAAAATTTTTATAGCGCACCTGTCAACCAAAAAATAAATATTATTGAAAAATTTATTGTTTTTTAATAATAATACCAGAAAAAAACGATATACTACCTGTCAAATTCCGTCCAAGAAAGAAACCACGAGTTGCTTATATTTAATAGTATTAATTTGGACTGCATCCACCATTTTATCAAAATATAGATCATCAAACTCAGAGTACCGAGATACCCCAGAACCAATCCCTGGAAGAAATGGTCTCCCTTCTATTGTTGGAATAAATGTATTACTTTACCAGCATTGACAATGTTCTTGGGTCATATCCGAATTGTTTTAAGGGTGCTATATTGGTACTTTCTTGGTTTTCCAATGATGTGGCCTTTATTTAGTTGAATAATTGTGATTTTATTTAGCTTTTAGTTAACTTCTCTCAGGGCCCTTAGATCTTAATACTTTATCTTCCTAATTCCTTGATTCGAGGTGTCTTTCAATTGATCATTTATCAATACCATTCCATTTTCATATTATTTCTAGTCTATTTTTAATATTCTTAATAATTTTTTGATTTATTGTTTTTCAGGGTAGAGATATAATAGGTTGCTACATTGCTTGGATTCTTTTTGGGATAAGTCTCTTTGTGCTATCAATTTTTCCACTATATGTTGAAGAGATTTCACCAAATCAACATCGAAGACATATTATATGCATCCTTTATTTTTTCATGATGTTTGGCAATTGGATCAGTAAAATGGTGTTATTCCTTCCTGAAAATATGGCTTATCGTATTTCAACTCTGACTATAAGTTTAATTATGTCATTATGTATTAGTTTATCTAATTTCTTTCTACCTAAATCTCCTCTTTGGCTTCTATTAAAAGGAAATCAATTTGAAGCAAAAGAATCTTTACAGAATATAAGAAAAAGCTCTGAAGATGCTGAAATTGAATTTGAAATTTTGAATTTATATATACATAGAGAACAATACAAAGAACAATTAAGTGTTTGTTCTATTATATGGAAGAAATTGTAAGTATTTTGTATGTACGAAGAAAGTGAACAAAATCTTTGGAATCCAGCATTAATTGTTTTTTAAAAGTACTTGAAATTCTAATTTTCAATCAGGGAAAGGCAAGATCGGGATTCTTTTGGATTTAATTCCCAAGATCCGATATGGATTGGATCTGGCTTTTTCTTTGGTGAGAATCTTGGATCTGATTCGCGATCCAAATCGAAAGGGGGATTAAATAATTTTTGGTCTTTGGATGGATCTAGAATCCTTTCCAAAGGGTTGCTGATCACGGATCTGGATTTGCGGATTGGAACAACGATCTATTTCTAAATCGTAGCCTTTTTTCTAAATCGTATCCTTTTAGCGTTTGTCATCCCTGTTTTCGATACATTGTATTTATGAAGTACTCTAAAGTTATTAGAATTTCTTTCAAGCACTTTTAATATTGAGCATTGTAGTTCTGTGATAATGTTGGTATTCTCTGTCATTACTTTTTTTCATCTACTTTTCAGTTACTTTCATCCCATATTTTGATTTCAGAAATTATTGGACATCTTTTAGATTTGCGCTAATACTCTTTGCATTTAACGGCCTTTTTGGGAAGGTTTCTATTTTTCCTTTTAACGGAGAACATGGTATCATTCAATTTGATGATTCTGAATACTTTTATACTGAATTAGAATTCGTATTTAGAGGTTATTATAAATAGATTATTTATTAAAAGAATTTCTCTTAACATTTCTTTTGTCTATTTCCAGGATGTCTCCCCCTTTTAGGGATCATCACATGTATGTATTTCCTCAATAGCTTTGGACCAAGACTTTTGATGCTCATCTCAACTGGCACTATTGCTCTCATCTTTGTGATACTTAGCATTTATTCTTATTTAATAGATACATCATTTACACGTTTTCCATTTATATTTCCAATAATATATATTTTTATGAGCTTTTTTGGATTTGAAGTCATTCCTTTTATAGTCATGAGTGAGATATTTCCATTTCCTGCTCGAAGGACAGGTGCAATGTTATGTTTATTTCTCAATTTATTAACGATAGTAATTTTTCAATCTAGTACCTATTATTCGATCTCAAGATCTGTTCTCATTGTTGATTCCGTATTTCTGATTATTAATTTTATTTTTATTTATTATTATATGCCTAAAGAACCAATTTCTTTTAATACTATTGAAAATCAAGAAAGAATTCAGATGGGATCAGTAACCCCCAGGGATAGAATTTAAATGTAAATTTTCTAAATAAATTATTTTAAACCAAATACCAATCATTAGCGATATGGACACAAACCTCACACCTCCGCTCCTTATTTGTTTTTAAAATTCTAACCATCTTCTATGAAACTTATTGAATACGAGAAACAACTATTGAACCTATTTAAGGAATCAAAATATTCGGAATGCTTTTTTCACTCAAGTATATAAAATTATTAAATTGTGTGAGAACTCTCCTTTACTTCCTCCTCGCTAAAATTCCCCTCTTAATCCACCCCTCCTTTCTTGGAACTAATTAAATGGAGAAATTAAACGAGCTAAGTACCGTATGTTTGTTTGTTTTTATCAATCAGTTCTTGAAAACGGCTCTAACGATTTTTTTTTTCAAATTTTAAATGCTCTATACAAGTATACTATTTCTGGCGAATAATAATTTACCACGTATTATCTTTGGGAAAATTCGGGTATTAGTACTTTATTGATGTGTTATTTTAGTAAAAGAGTTTTTTCAATTTTATTCAACTGTAATGAAGGAAGTTTCGTAAGTCAAGCCCGTACACTACACCCCAAGGGGAGAGAAATCAGAATAATAAATAAGGTCATCAATTTTTCGAATGCATACTAGGGGTATTCATGATCTTGCGTTTTGTCCTAAATGTCCTAAATTGTAAACAGTTTAGCACAAAAGTTAACGAACGGACCAAAAATAAATTTGTCCTATGACGTATTTGATGAGATTCGGTGAGATCGAACTACATTCATAACCTACTTCTTTTTAAAATTGTCTCACATATCTCATTCATTTTTATTTTCAAATAAATAAATAAATAAATAAATAAGAGAAACAAACAAAACAACACACTAAACACTTGAAAACAAAACACAAACTGCAGAATATAACTTCGACATTTCTAAAGGCGGAAATTGATTTACAACATACGACACCGATATAACAGACCTGTGGCCGTCGTATGTACTATTTAGCAATACGAGAGGTAAATGTCGTATATCGTATACTCAAATAAGACATAGGAGACTTTTAAGACGATAGGACGTCGTATATACAAGATCATGACATCACCCCTACTGTATGTACAGGTTGATATAAAAATATATGGTATTTTTAAATGGTTTATACCCTAAAGATCGATTTGAGATGGACTCAATTGCAGGTCACTGACTATTTGATAATATTAAAAAATATATAATACACAGTGGTTGAGTTAGTGGCTGTAGATATTGCAATGTTGGGTAGCGAGGATGCAGCCAAAGAGGTTTTGGACCAAAGAAAAACAACAATTCCAATTGAGACGTTTCGGCGAAAGTTTTAATTTGCCATCATCATCCTGAAGGACTGAAGATGGCAAAATAAAACTTTCGCCGAAACGTCTCAATTGGAATTGTTGTTTTTCTTTGGTCCAAAACCTCTTTGGCTGCATCCTCGCTACCCAACATTATTAATATATAATACATTCACGGAATTAAAATGAGAAAAGTTATCTCTTAGGGGACTTAGCTGGAGGCAGTCGGCGATCCAAAGCTGACTTTCTGAAGCTCTGATGACTTCCGTTATTCCCAACGATGGAAAGCAGGACGAATAATAGATAAAAGTGGAGACGTTTCTCAAATGGTGTTGGAAAAGTAAAAATATCCCAACTCAGGGTATCGAAATATACTTTTTCCAAAAAGTGGATAAAAAAAACACATACAAATGGAATATAAAAAATGGGATTTAAAAAAAAAAACCTGAAACAAGGTGAACAGAAAAATTAATAAATTCTCAAGGAATTATTAAAATCATATTAAATCAAACTTACCCTCTTTAGGGTAGATACGGATATTCTTCACTGTTGGACCAAATATAGATGAAGCAAAACCAAAAAATAAAAGAAATATTCTCCTAATCCAGAGATGTGCCGGAAGTTGCAATAGAATGAAAGACTTTCTGATTCGCAGCACAGTCAACGAAAAATGGATGCGACAACGCCAAACGATGGCGCGTCGATAGGCAATAGAAATAGTAGGCCTACATTTTAGCCAAAACACCCAGTAATTATTTTTTATTATAAACAATTGATGAAGATAGGGACCAGCTTGGTGGATATTAGTGAGAAGGATGAATAAATAACATCCGGAGATGATTTTCAGGCCAATTTATTTGGATTAACTTCTTCCGCTATGGGCCAACGTTTAGGAGCCAAAACGACTCTTTCAGGACCATGCGGGGTCTAAGAAAACAAATAGCCATTAAAAGTTGTGGTTATTCACGCTAATACACATGTAGTGAAAGGCAATGGTGCCGAAGTTTCTTCGTTTTCACTACATGTGTATTAGCGTGAATAGCCTTTTATTTGTTTTCTTAACCCCGCATGGTCCTGAATAAGGTGTCGTTTTGTCTCCAAAACGTTGACCCAACGTTATCCAAATAAAATTGGCCTGAAAATCATCTCCGGATTTTATTTATTGATCCTTCTCATTATAAACAATAAAATGTGAATGTTATTCCGATAGCTTTTAACAATGATTTTTGTTAAATGTTTTGTTAAATTTAAATTGATTCATCTTACCAAGGCTAGTGAGTGAGTGAGTGAGTGAAGGGATGTTAGTGAAAGTGAGGATTATCCTCTCATATGGAAGACAGAGAGAGAGAGTGGGGGGGGAGGTTTGCATGTTTGTCGTTTATAAATCACTAAAGCTGCTCTGCTCTGTTCTGTTTCACACACACACGTCAAAAGGGAGAAAAAAAAGGATAGAGAATTGAGGGGTGGTGGTTGGTCGTAAAACTTTTAAATCTCAACCCTCCTCTTTATATTAGTCTATAAATAAATTATTATAACAGAAAATCCATTATTTGGAGTTTAATATTTCAAATTTTTTTTTGTTTGTTATTTTATCAATGCATAAGAGTGAAATTTATTAGTCAATATGAAATATCAAAATATCTTAAATAATGAGTAAACCTCTTATTAGAATTTAGTTCTCCATTGTGATTGCGATCAGGGTTGGACAAATCCTTTAGATTCGGTTAGTATGGACGATCCGATCTACTAATCCTATTTAGAAAAAATACCATTATTCCGATGTGAACTGACTTGATTTTCGGAAATCCGATCCAGTTTCTTATAAAATTGGCGATTTGAAATCAAGTTCTTCGGCCCAATTTACACATTTTTAGGCGTTTGGATAAAAGATCTTTAAGAATCAAAAGAATATATTTATTACAAAGTAAAAAGTTTTAATAGATTTTCAAAAACCCAGAATTACTAACCTTTAATCCGATCCTAGATCCTGAGATCAAAAATGATATCGATCCAAATCCATCCCCTTTTCGATTTGGCTCAGAATTCAGATTCAAGATTCTGCTCAAAAAAAAAGGATTTGAATCCAGTTCCGAAAATTCTGAATCGGAGGGCCTTCGGGTCTAAATACAAAAGGATCGCGATCCTGCTCATCCTAATTGGGATGATCTCATAGGCGGAATTTTTTTTTTTTTTTTTTTTTTTTTTTTTTTTTTTTTTGGGTGGGTAGTTTATTCCCCCCCCCCCCTTATTTTTTTTGGTTGGTTATTAATTCAATAAAAAAAAATTTTTTTTTTGGGAGGGGGGGGGGCCCCCCCCCCTTTTCCCCCAAAAAACCTATTCCCCCCCCTCGGACCATAGCTCAAGGGGTGGGGGGAATTTTAAAAGTATAAATATTGATTGCGAGAAGACTGGCAACCGTATTAGATCATCAGCCATCAAGATCGTTGCAATCATGTGGCCCAGGGAAACCCAGGTGCACCCCCTACCCGGTAGCCATGGGAACATGTAATTTCAAATATTGTAACTTTATTCTATTCTACTCAAAAAAAAAATTACAATTAATCAATCTTTTAAGATTTTTAATACATACTTTCTCTAATCAATTAGTTCCGAAGCAACTACGGATAAATAAACAAAGGGATAACGATCTCCCTTCTGAATATATTCTAATATTATTATTAAATATGAATAATGTTTATCTAACCCAAACCTAAAAGGGTAGCATGAGATATATAGACATCGATTAATTCGTCTCTGACTGCAACTTGACGGAGGATGTCGACCTTCTGCACAGAAGATCGGTATTCAGCCTGGACATGCCGAATTTTTTCATTATATAGAAATATTTATTTATTCAACACTTCATTCATAATGCCAAATATAGGGCAGGTTACAAAATGTCAAATATATATTACCCCATATATATAATATAACACCAATTAATTAAAGTTAGAGGTGATCTTAGGAAAAGGAAAACTGACCGTATCTTATATCGTAAAGTTCACACATCCTATATACAGGAGAAATTATTTCTGTGGTAATAGAATAAGTCATGTTATCAAGTAGCCAGTAAAGGGGTGTGGAAGCTTAGAATAAGGATCATCGACAATTATTTGGTAAGATGGAATATGTGCATGGCCTCTCATCGGTCATCAACGCATCCAAGACCATGCTCCTCAAGTAGAACCCTGTAGCCATTTATTCCCGATACAAAAAACATTCAACGAGCCACGGAGATTGAGTCATCGCTTGCTGCAGACCATGGAGGATCCTAGTTCATAGCTAGATGGCCATGGCTAAAATAGCAATGACCGAGTGAGAATAGTCTGTTTGATCCTAGACAAATTCATAGGAGAATCACAGATAACAGGTTTTATTGCTGGTCTCCCTTGTCCATTCAGCCTTTCAATTATTCAGGATAGACTTTGTTACAAGGGTCTAAATACCGTCTGAAAAACTGACATTGAAATCCTCACTGCACCTCATTGATTCTCTCAATTTTGTTAATGTTGACTTGGCGTACGTGACTCCAAATTCCTATTATAATATTAATACCCAAAATATTGAATTCCACAATAATACTGAAGTATCTTTGTATTTTTGCAGAGAGGCGCGTATAAGTACAAATTCTTCTTTATAGGCCTACGTATTTTCCTAGCCAATAAAATACGCCATGATTTTTATTTCGTTGCACAAATTCTGTATCTTTACTATATGGTACTTTCTAAGAGGGAGGTATATTGGGCATTCGGTGAGGACATGAAGCAAGTTTCTGCATATTTGAAGTTTTATACTAAATACCGTCTGAAAAACTGACATTGAAATCATCACTGCACCTCATTGATTCTCTCAATTTTGTTAATGTTGACTTGGCGTACGTGACTCCAAATTCCTATTATAATATTAATACCCAAAATATTGAATCCACAATAATACTGAAGTATCTTTGTATTTTTGAAGAGAGGCACGTACAAGTACAAATTCTTCTTTATAGGCCTACGTATTTTCCTAGCCAATAAAATACTTATTTCGTTGCACAAATTCTGTATCTTCACTATATGGTACTTTCTAAGAGGGAGGTATATTGGGCATTCGGTGAGGACATGAAGCAAGTTTCTGCATGTTTGAGGTTTTATATGGAGCAGATCTCTTTTTAGTTTAATGTTATAATATACTAATAGTTTAAGGATATATCCTGATTTGAGTACCCAAGTAAGATAACTCCGTGGACCCAAAATCAAAGAGTGTTGTTTCTTTGTAGTGGATGTTAAAAAGTGAGTTATTGTCAAACTCTCGGGATCTCGATAGGAATAACAATAACGAGAGCTTAGTTGGTAAAAATTATATTCAATGTTTTTTTTTTTTTTTTACTAAAATTAATCCTTTTCTTTTATCATTTTCTTACACTCTCTCCTATTATAATAATAATACCCAAAAGAGAAGAGGGTTGTTGTTGTTGTTGTTGTATTCTGACTGGAATTTCAACAATGTCCAATCTGGTTGGCCTATAAAACCCTTCGGCTCGTTCCCTTTACACTCTTTCCCTTGGTTGACAAGGGCGGGAGCTGCTGTTTTCACAAAACGACCTCTCCTTCTCTCTCTCTTTCGCATACCCATCCTTTCTCTTAGTTTTTTTTTTTAGCCCATCAATATTATTCTCTTAATAATATGGAAATATTCAAAAGATTACATTCCATTCTAAATTAATTCAAACTTTAAATCTTAAACTATTTTATAAACTATTTATGTATTTGGTTGGAAGGCATTCTAAAATAATATCTAATTCTTTAAATATTCAAATAGAATTTTTGATTCCAAGTCGGATTCAGTAATCAATATTTGAACCATCAATAAAGAAAAAAGAGTGTTATAAGATTAGCAATTGATTTAACTAAATTTATATTTCTTATCGCTGGTATTCAGCAAGATTGAATTAAGAGAAACTTTATTGTTTAATGAAAATTTTTATTGTTTTGACGACCAGTACCTGGTTTCGGCCTCAAAGGATCATCGTCTTTTTATTAATTATAAAGAGGAAGAACTATTGTATTACCATTTTCATATATACCTGATATTTTTCTTAGAGCACTTTATTTTTCGCTGTGTCGCAGAAGTCAGCCCTGTTAAGGCAGCCAAAATTTTTGTATTCAAAAAGAATGAATGGTCTTTTGTATTTTTTTTCCAGAACTTCTGAACATACAATACTAAAGATGACTTTTTGATATCAGTCTTTAAATTCACCGAGAATTCGTCGTATAAATTGATTTTTGAGTGTCTTTCTCAAAATAAAGGATCTTCTTTACATTGTCATAGTCGCATTCGTGCTTTTCTTCTAGAGAATGGAAAGACAGTGCTAACTTGGGAAGCGCTTTAGCAACGGAATAGAAATGTTTTCTGACTCTCAATTTTCTTCCAGTCTCACCAATATAAAGAGATAAATTATCTTTGTTTTTTGCCTGATGCACATTGGAATGCCATAAATAAGGCCATTTTGGTCAAGTTGGTTGATATATCAATATTAATTGATTGCTTTAACTCAAAAATTTTCTGTGAGGCAGGAAACTGTTCTCTCCCACAAGTTTGTCCAAAAGAACGGATATATGAATAATTTTGCACCATCCTGGTGGCTATCCCTCCCCTCCCAAAAGAATAAATTTAATATTTCTGACGTTGTTTATAATATTTTCTGATTAAATTAAGCTTAAAGAAAGGGCCGAAGAGATGGACTCATCTCACATCATCTTTAATTAGCATTATTTGGAGTAGTTCGACCTACATCATGGTCTGGTCATCATCGGTACAGTATTCTCCGGTCCTTTTCTTATACATGTGATCCAGCGACAATCTTCCAAATGTAAATTAAGCTATATTTGCTTTGGAGATCATGGCTTCAAGTCCGACTCGAACCTCCAATCCATGATGGCTCATGGTAGGCGCAAGGATTGGTATGACTGTCCAGGGTAGTTCTTTACCTGTTTTTCTACCACTTCATTGAGAGCTTCCACCCCAAGCCCAATTCGAATGATGGAATTGCCTTTACCTGACGAAGAATTGTCGATGAGATTTGTCACATTGGACTTAGTAGCACGTTCCTATATATTCTCAATATATTTTTATTTCCTTGAGGGATATCGAGTGGAAGAGAGGAAGGGAGACCTCCGTATTCATCTCCTCTGTTCTCTGGTTTAAGACTAGGTGTTATTTTTTAGAAAACTCGTCCTCCGCTGATTTTAAGGATAAATTCCAAAAAGGACTCACTTTGAAATAAATAAACGAGGAGGCCATGATTATTCTCCTATTAGAAGACAGGGTGAATATTAAATCTTAAAACCATCAATTGGAAAACATTTTTGATCCTAATTGAAGAAGTTAACTTGCTTCATAATTAACTTTTAATTAAAGTTTGACGACACAAGTTGAAATTATACTCAAGAGTGAATGAAGAATTTATAATCTAAAAGAAACAAAAAAAAACAAAAAACAAAAATACAACAGAAACCATTCAATTAAATTAAATAACACCCACACATATCGAGTGAACATTTTAATGAATATTTGAAACCACTTCAATCGCAGTGGTTGAAGTGTAATTAAAATGCTGGAGCCGCCCTCTCTTTCTCTCTCTCTCTCTCTGCTGTTTATTTATGTATATACTACACAACAACATATGTGGGTGTGTGTTTGTTCAATAATTAACTAAAACATGATTTATAGAATAATATAGATGTTTTTGTTTTTAACAAAAATTAAATTAAATAAAAAAAATACTATTAATTTATTTTTTTTTATTTTTGTACATTCTTGTTTTTGTTGCTAAACAATAAATTCAAACATTTCAGTTCAGATGTTTCTTAGATTATTGTTAGTAGCTGGCCAATGACTGCTGTATTGTTGTACCTGCTGCCATATTGTATATTTATTTAAAGTATGTCCCAGGGGACGTTGCACACGCTCATCCCTCGAGGTCACCAACCCGAGGTTTAATCGCGCTTCGCATTGCTTAATCGCAATGATTGTGGTGAATGTTGCTCTTAGCCAGCTACACTATATTAAGCATAAATTTAAAAACATACGATTATTACGTCGTTTATAAATTGTAACTTTTTGTATAACTACTATACAGGGTGTTCTTAAACTATATGCCAAAAATGTAAAGGTAGAAAGGATTTCGTATAGAATTGTGTGTACGGTAATGCCGCTTTGAGCCGGTAAAGAGCGCTGTTGACTGCAGTGTAGCAAGTGGATTCATTATTTCCTTCACGTATCTCGAGCAGCATGCATCGTTTCACCGGATGCAGAGTTGGCCGACATGTATGGGGTTGCTGAAGGAAATGGATTAGCTGGTCAGAGAATATACAGGGAACGATTCACGGATAGGAATCAGCCGGATCGTCGAACATTGCAGCGTCTTCCCCGGGAGTTACATCCTTTGAGAAGCTCCATTTCCTTCTTCAGCTCCATACTTGAAATGCATGTACTGCTCGAGATCCGTGCAGCAATCAGAGCTCTCTTCCAGCTTTATTCTCCAAGCCTGTATTACGGGGTTGCAGAAGAAAATTGATTTGCTGGTTAAAGAATGTACAGGGAACGAATCCCGGATAGTAATAAGCTGGATCGTCGAACATTGCAGTGTCTTCTTCGGGCATCCTGCAGCCATCCGCCGCAGTTTTCAGAGCTCTCTACCGGCTCACGGGGTTGCAGAAGAAATGGATTAGCTAGTCAAAGAATGTACAGGGAGCGATTCTCGGATAGGAATCAGCCGGATCGTCGAACATTGCAGCGCCTTCTTCGGGAGTTAACATCCTTTGAGCAGCTAATCCATTTCCTTCTTCAGCTCCATACTTGAAATGGATGTACTGCTCGAGATCCGTGAAGCAATCAGCTTTATTCTCCAAGTCTGTATTACGGGGTTGCAGAAGGAAATTGATTAGCTGGTTAAAGAATGTACAGGGAATGAATCCCGGATAGTAATCAACCGGATCTTCAAACATTGCAGCTTCTTCTTCAGGAATTAACATCCTTTGAGCAGCTAATCCATTTCCTTCTTCAGCTCCATACTTAAAATGCTTTTACGTCTCGCATCCAGTCATCCGCCGCAGTTTTCAGAGTTCTCTACCGGCTCACGGGATTGCAGAAGTAAATGGATTAGCTAGTCAAAGAATGTACAGGGAGCGATTCTCGGATAGAAATCAGCCGGATCGTCGAACATTGCAGCGCCTTCTTCGGGAGTTGCATCCTTTGAGCACCTAATCCTTCTTCAGCTCCATACTTGAAATGCATCTGCGGCACTCATCAGCTCTCAAAGCCGCATTACCGCATACACAATTCTATACGAAATCTGATTATTTAGGTCCCCTTTATCTGCCTTAACATTTTTGACATGTAGTTTAAGACCACCCTGAATAGATCGAATCTAAAATTTCATTTTGTTTCGTTTTTAGCTCTCACTGTACTTAGTACAAAGGGAGAGAACTTATGCAGAATTCCGGTGTCCGTCTGTCTATACGCATAAAAATTACTGCCTGAACTAAAGGTTGTAGAAAAATAATAATTACATATACGTATTCAGCATAAATAATTCGTTCAGGGAAAAAGATGTTTTGGTCCTTAGCACTTCCGGTTTTTTAAAAAATGTTCCCTACCTCTATTTGCTTACATTTTAATTTTTAGTTTACCTTCATCAGAATGTAAACATATGTGGCCACATTTTTTTCTTAAATATGGAAAAATGACCTTTCATTTTTTTGACAGTTGTATATTTTGACGCGCCACGAATAACGTCATCATCTATCAGGTCATGTGACTTTATATTACTATTATAAGATCATGTGACACATCGATTCACACTTATTAAATCAAAAGAAATATGTCTCATAACGATCAGACACCAAATAAAATGTCAAGAAAATTCACAGTGAGAACGCTCACTACTCTAATTTCTTTACTACTTTTTTTTTTGTTTTAATTTAGAAATTCTTAATTTATTATAAGATCTTCTTTATTCTAATTTCTTTTTTTTTGGTTCTTAATTGAGTTTTATTGAGCGTTTAAAAAAAAAATATCATTAATCAAAATGGGCGGCGTTTGCCAAACAAATCGATTAATTTCTTAACATATTATGTCCGCATTTAGGGCATAGAGAGAGAGAGAGAGAAGATTTCAACCGTTTATTTTAATTTTACTAAAGTATAATTTCAAGTAAAACTTGGAATATTTATCATGATGAAAAAGCAGCTAGCTCTGTGTGAGTTTCTCTCTCTCTCTCACTAAATACTCTGTTTAGCCTCTAGAGTCCATTATGGAGCCTGCCTGGGCTTTGGCTCTCTCTCTGTTGCTGCTCTCGGCTCAGTTAATTAGACATGGTCAGCCACAAGGGAAACAAGCAGAAGACCATCAACATTAAACCCTCTCCCCCCCCCTCCGTCTCTCTGTCAAAATTTAATCATTATTTTTATTATTATTATTTACATAATTTCATAACTCTTTAAAATTTATCTCTTAAATTTTAATTAAAAAAAAGTAAATAAATAAATAAATCTTGAGAAAATTAAAATGCATGACTTAAGAGACAGAGGTTAGAAAAAAAAATATTCCATTTGTAGTTTGTCTGTTTTATTTTGTATAATTTAGAAATATATTAAATATATCTGTGTGTGTGTGTGTGTGGTTTCATTTTGAAGAAATTTGAGATTAGATAAAAAAAAGACAAACTGGTCCTTCGAGCCTTGCAATTTGATAACTTGAATAACTTTTTTTTTTTATAATCAACAAAAATTGATTGATTAAATTTAATTTAATCCTCTTTAAATTGGTATACAATTTATTAAGTTTCGTCAAATAAAATTGCTTCAAATTATTCCAAAAATAAATAAATAAATAAATATGTTCACAATTTGTATCTATATTTCAGGATAAGTGAAAAGAAGAAGAAAATCCGCAGCCATTTATATTTCATCATGTTGACGTTTCCATCCCGGTTGGGATCTTCCTCAGAACAGATGTATGTCATAAATATGTGTATATTTGTATAATTCACTCATATTATTTGCAGAATTTGTCGCAAGATTATTAAATATAATTAAGTTATATCAGTTCAGATACAATTTGACACTCATTCCAGATTTATCTTGCTAAGTGACCATCGTCTCTCTTGACCATTTATTTCAAGTGTATCTGAACTGATATAACTTACTTATATTTAATAATCTTGTTACAAGTTCTGCAAATAATATGATTGGATTATACAAACATACACATATATGACATCCATCTGGTCTGAGGAAGATCCCAACCGGGATCGAAAGGTCAACATGATGGAATAAAAATAATGAAATAATTATTATATTCGGAGAGCTGGCGACAAAAACGGGCAAGATTTTTGAAGGCTAATATTTTCAGATAGGTTATTTTATATAAACTAATCAGCACTTCCAGTACCGGGGCCTTGGGCGGGAATAAGCCGGTAAAGTTGCGGGAAGATGGTTTTTTCGCAAATATCTCAGAAAACTATGCGCTTTCCCGCAAAAATTCATCTATACAAAAATAATCGAAATTAAATTACAAACAAAAATGGTCTAGTACATAATCACGCTGAAGTGAATGGTTCGGGAGATATATGTCCCACCAGGGAAAACCCAACCCAAAGAAAGTAATTCTATTACTTCTCAAAGAAGAGAAAACGACATATTTTTGTATTAAATTATTAAAATGATTTGTATTTGTGTTTAATTTACTTGGAAAGTATAAAAATTTATTTTTTGATACAAATTTATTATTTAATACTTTAATGTTTTATTATTTGAAAAGTATATTTTAATATAAATAATTTTTTAATAAATAAAAAAAAAAAAAAAAAAAACTATTATTTCACCTAGACCACTCACTTTCCCTCAAAAAAAACTCGAAGGACTAATTTTGTTATAAAGGGGAAATATATAAGGAGAAATGCCCAATTGTATTAAATATTTATAAAAAAATATATTTGTACGTATTTATATATTTTTATAAATATTTAATACAAAATGGCATAAAAAATCTCCTCTTCATTTTTCACAAAAAAAATATTTCTCATAAACCCGAATAAATTCATAACCAAAAAGAATTATTCATATACCCGTAATTTAAATTCATATACCAAAAAGAATTATTCCACCCGAAAAGATTTTCATACCCGAAATCAACTTAAACTTTTCCCCCCCAAAAAACACAGGAACCCCACCCAAAATTTGGGGAAAATTGTAATTCTAGCAATGGTTGTCTAGGTAAAAATATTTCTATATCTCACAGTGTCTCCTTTCATATTAATTACAATTTTTACCCCTCTATATCTCCTGAACCATTCACTTTAGCGTGATTATGTACTAGACCATTTTTGTTTGTAATTTAATTTTAATTATTTTTGTATAGATGAATTTTTGCAGAAAAGCGCATAGTTTTCGAGATATTTGCGAAAAACCATCTTCCCGCAACTTTACCGGCTTATTCCCGCTAAACGCCCGGGTATTGACTCTAGAGTATCTTTTCATTACTAAAATGCAACCTATTCTGAAAATATTAGCCTTCAGAAAACTCTTGCCCATTTTTGTGGCCAGCTCTCCGACTATAACTGGCTGCGGATTTTCCTCTTCTTTTCACCTATCCTGATTGAACTACCAGCTTTAAGCCCTACGCATCTATATTTATCTTTGACATCCTTTATCTTTTTTATATTTTGTTTGAACAAAATAAAAATCTATAAAATGCACTTGTTATATGTAATTATTATTTTTTAATTATCCCTCCCCCTCTTTTGGAATATGATTATATTTGTAGGATATATAAATAATAGCAAAGTTAGTGTAGGCTTATTTATTTAGAGTTTTATCAACTTTTAATTGATAAATGAAATAATATAATCATTATATTTTTTGTAAAAATTATGATATTCACAAATTCTTTTCTTTTATCAAAAAAAAAAAAATAAAATTTTAATCTTTTTCCGTGGTATCAAATTACACTCTCTATTAAGCATGCAATTAAACGGCATCTGATTATTACATATTAGCCTATGTCGTTCATTATTATCATTATTGACATTGGAAATTAATAATTTATTAATAAATTTTCCATTTTAAGTAAAGTAATTACTTTATAATTATTTAAGCACAAATTTAATAATTAATAACTCATTTACAACTAATTTTAATTTCAATTTCGTAACTCTACACTTGAAATAATAATTTATTCCTCCCCCTCTTTTAGAATATGATTTATATTTGTAGTATATATAAATAATAAATTGGAATTCATAAATAATAAATAAATTTTCAAGGCGTTGTTCTTATTGTCGTTGCTCATTTGTATATCATTAATTAAATAATAAAACTTTAAAAAAAAAACAATAAAATGTAAGGGAGCACGAGGTAAACCTCTACGAAATGGAACTAAAAAGTAGTGGAGACATTTTCGACTTTAATTAAATAACTCCATTCTCAGTCCATTTTTGAGAGTATGTACTCAAATGCCAGTGCATTGAGCCAAAATGAGTTGTTAATTTTTGGGTATTAATATATACAAAATGCTATATGGTATATACCAAGCAACGTTAAGAGCTTTTTATATACGATACAGTCAGTTCAAGTGGCAAAATTGTTCTAATTAAATTTTATTTTATAAAAATCTGGTGTGACTAATTCTGAAAGAATAAAGACATGCGCCTTGAATTCTGATTCTAAACAGAGATAAATATCTGTCAAAGTTCCTCGGCATAAATCTGTTCATATTGCTTTTTTATTTCATAATTATTTATCTATCATATTTTTCATTTCGATTTTATAAAATTATATTTAACAAATCTGTAAGTATGTTCTATCAAATCCGAATTGAGACTTTTTTGCCAAAAACAGACTTTTTATGGACTATTTGATAAAAAAGAATAGACTTTTTTCCTTATAAAATTTTTTCTAAAACAACGAGGAAAAATTTGTTAATAAAATATTTCAGTTAAAAAATATTTTTAAAACAATTATGTTTTATAATCTTATCTTATCTTTATACTATTAAACGAACAATGTACGTTTGTTTGATTATATATAAGCATATCAGTTCTCGAAAATGGCTCTAACGATTTTTTTTTCAAATTTTAAATATATACTATTTGTAGTCCAATATGCAATTGTGCTAGGTCTCGGGTTTGGGAAAATTTGGGTACTAGTACTTTACTGGTGTACTTTTTTAGGTTTTTCCAATTTTATATATATATATATATAAAAAAAAAAACTACTGAGCTCCGGCCTAGCCGGACTAGGTCAACCCGGAACTATCTATTAAATGTTCAATTATTTTTGTGTCAACGCGGGTTGTCGGTAAATAACCAAAAAGTACTAGTACTTTACTGATGTAGGTTTTCAGTTTTTTTTTTTTTCAATTTTCTCTAAATTCGCACTGACGATTTTGATTAAAATTCAAAAATCAATTATTTTTAAGATGCTCTTCAAAATGTATTTTTTCATTTTGCCCTCTGAAATTGTTTGAAGCACACTTTATTCTTGTACTTCATAGGAAAGATAGGAGAAATGGTTGCTATTAAAGCAAAATATAAATGTTTTTCCATGTATATAAATTATATATCTTTAATTTTAATATATCGGTGGAAATTAAACAAGTTGACACAAAAAATCTGGTGTGTCAAACACAGAATTTTACTCTTACCTTCCTGATTTTTCAAACCAAGTTGGACTTTTGGAAGATTGCTTATATATCTTTTATCATAGATACTCCAATCCAATTAAAATATTCCTTTTTTTAAAAATACCTTCTCTTTTTTATTTTATTATTTTTTTTTTATAAATTCAACTAAAAACGTCAAAGAGTTGAGTCTAAAACCTTATTGAATGTGCTTTAAGGGATATTCATATGGATCCTGGGATCAGTTTTCTCTAATCCCACACCCCCAACGCACACACTTGTTAGATCCCAGGGGTGTTAAAGAATTAAAGAGAGTTGCTACTGAATATCTTGCAAAAAAAAAAAAAGGAAGTTGGTCAACTTAAAGTGTTTACAACACGATACGATTTTTTTCCTTTTAGTGCAAAAAAAAAAAGGTGGTCAAGTTATCTGATATGTTTTTTTTTTTTTTCCTTCTTTTGGTCATGTCCGAGTGGTCTTATCTAAAATGCTCGACAGGTACAGGAGTGTAATAAAATAACAGTTAAGATGATGCGATTCTGATTGCTTAAAAAAAAAAAAATAAAAAATAAAACCTTTATAAAAATTCAATATGTCTGTCCTCAACGGAGTGTAATTTATCAAATGGATTCACCTCACTTAGATTTAGTTTAAATTCATCTTTTTTTTTTTTGTTTTTAATCGTTATCTAAAAATAATAACGAAATCGCCACAATTACCACAATTGACGAATGGACCCATTTTTATCAATAAAAACCAAGGTGACAAATCCGATGCTGAGAAATATAGACCCATTACTATACTATCTTGTCAGGTATTCCAAAAAATCTTTGAGAGCTTAGTGTTGGACTTAATTACTCCGGCATTCAGGAACACTATCACTCCAGAGCAACGTGGAAGGTCCACTACTACAAATCTCCTAATCTATCATGTCCACATCATCAAGTCTATGTCTCGAAGTCTGTAGGTGGACCCTGTCAAAAGCCTTTGACAGGGTCTGCATTGATCCCTTGTAGTCTAAATTGGATGGTATAGGTTTTGGGGGTAACCTTTTCTCGTGGATATCAAGCTACTTAACCGATAGGAAAGTGAAAATCAGAAGCAGACTGTCAGAAGATTTTATCTCCGTATTCTGGTGTGCCCCAAGGATCGCATCTCGCGCCTATTTTGTTTATCCTATTTATTAATGATCTAAAAGACTGTCTGTGTGGGGTGAATTTCCTTATTATTTAAAACTATTAAGGATATAGACGATTACAGGGTCATTCAAGACAACTTGAAAAACTTAAACACTTGGTTGTGTGACGATTTCTCAATTGACACCACTATAATCCATAATTATAAAATCAATGGTATTCCTATCGAAGTTGTTAACACAGTTAGAGATCCCGGCGTTTATTTTGATGAGGAGCTGAATTTTCGCTACCACACAGAGAAGATCATCGGGGAGGCTAATAGGTTGTTGAGATTTATATGTCACAATACAAGAATATTTCTGCCTTGAAATCCCTCTATTCTGGTTTGGTCCGATCAAAATTGTAATATATTACTGTCATCTGGCCTCTTTTCTATGAAAATCGAACGAGTCTGTGGAAAATAGATTCCTGAGATATTTAAAGTTTGGCGACCTGTCCAACGAAGAAATGCTCTCCGACTTGAACATGAGACCACTGAATGATAGGCTTAACTTTATTTAAAATCCTGCATTGTTTCGATTGTCCCGAACTCCTGAATAAAATTATCTTTAGGATAACGAATCACAACACCAGGAATAGGGGCATCTTTCTTGAAGAGCAAATGCAATCGAAATTACCCTCCAATAACTAGACTACATAGACTGGGTAACATTTATTGTGATCAGGTGGACTTTTTCCAACATTAAGAAAATAAAGACTGTTGTGTTGTGACAGTTGGCAGTGTTCTGACTCATTTGGCTGTTGAAGGCATTCTGCTTGATATTTTATTTAAATTGGATGGTCTTTTTTTTATTGTAATTATATTTGTAAACTGGGCGTGATTAATTAAATAAGTTCGAACATTGTCCACATTGAAACATTAATTTAACATTCTACATAGATGAAATTTTGTAAAATAAAATTGGATTATTTAATCTTTTTTTTTTTTAAGCACAAACGCACACTTGCTGTTGTCATCATGGGATATTATTGTACAGGTTCTTGTTTCAAGGCTTTTATAATTCCTGAAAGCTTTGTTTAATTCTCAGGATTATTCCATTATTAAAGCCTGACAAGAGAACGTGCAAGCAACATGATCTCCTTTTCCTATTGACTTTGTCGTTTATTCCTATAGCTGTAATTTAATTCCTTTTACGATTTATATTTTATAGGATAAGAGAGAGAGAGGGGATGGGGTATGATATAGAAATTTATATAAATGTTTAAATCAATATTATTTAATAAATATATATATTGGACAAACGAAGAAGAAGAAACAAAAGAATGTTTAAAACAAGTGTGTACCTGTATGCCAACAAAAGGTCTCTACGGCTGCCCGATTTCAAAACACAGTAAGGGACAAACAAAAAATTTTTAAGGAAACCAATAAAACATATTTTTCTTTAGCTGCACTGAATGGTATTTTTTAACGACACTTATTTATTGTAATATAATATATAGGAGAAAAAATTTTATGTTGATAAGAGAAGTGGCTGTTCAACGATTAGAATGATAGACTGGAAGAGAGGATGTCAGAAATAAATCCATCATAAGTTCTTAAGAGATTATTGGCAATCTCAAGGTGTACGACATCCTCTCTTTCTGTGAATCATTCTGAAAAAAATATTATTTTTAACTAGTTGTTTCTTGATGGCTGGATATTATGCTACATATTATTAAGATGTGGCATAAGGGCAGCCAAGGTGAAAAATAAAATAAAAATCTTTTTATTTTTTTGTCGACGTTTCGAGTGCCGATCGCACGAGTAAATATAAATTGGTAAAAACGTTGCTACACTGCCATGTCAACAAACCCGACAATTTGACATCATTTTTGTCCTGATGAAGAGTGCGATCGGCACTCAAAACATCGACAAAAAAATAAAAAGATTTTTGTTTTATTTTTCACCTTGGCTGCTCTTATGCCACATCCTCATATTATTTTTACTTTTATTTTTAAATTTATTGCACTTATTACAATATAAAAATGTTGAATCGTCGACTCTCACTGGGGACAAGGACGAGGGGATAAGTCTAGGGAACAGAGTTAAACGAGTTCAGATTTAAAAAGTGCCTGAACCCTTATTTCCACCCATTTTCCTTAATTATAGGGCCATGAATCAAATTTGGTGGAATGATAAGGAATATTTTAGCCTTAACAATTCCTCAGAAGGTCTAGAGAAGTGAAAAGTTAAAAAACATTTACATTGGGATCCAAGGGGGGGGGGGGGTGTGGGGGAGGATTTTGTCCCTTAAAATGCAAAAAACTCATTAAAAATCATCGATTTTTTCTGATTTTTTCACTGATTTTCTACATATTCCAGCGGACAGACCCACCTCACCCTTCCTTAAACATCCCTCAACTAAAAAAAAATATATAACTACTCCAGAAGTTTGGAAGCTTATTTCAGAAACATCATTTATAAGAAATAATGATATTTTAAAACTCTGAAGATGCGCAAGGCCCGCAATGTCAACATAGAAAAATAAACCTCAGTTAATAAAATTTTTAAGCCATCCAGGATTGCCTAGTAGACAACATCAGACCCTAAAGTTCATGATTTTTATTGAACAAATCACCTTCTTGATTGATATTAAGCAATTACAACCCTAAAATAAAAATAATGATAAAACTCAAACATCACATGGTGTCGGAGGCTGGGAAGTCAACATATATATATATATTATTAATAAAATCCATTATTTTTTTTTTTTAACTTAATGTGCAAAAGAAGTTAAAGCAAGAGAGACAGATAAAAAACGAAAAGCCAGATTATTTTATATTCATTTCTTTTTTTTTTTATATTCCCTGACCGGAAATGTTAGGAAAAATTTATTATAATAGTATTTTCGTGGTCATCCTGTAGTAGTTAATTTTCCCAGAGGCTTTTATGTATTAAAATAAAAGGAAAGAATAGAGAATGGACCAACCATCTCTATTGTCCGTAACGTTTAATTGAGAGACAAAGAGAGGTCTAATAAATCAACGATATTTTAAATGTGGTGACTTCTATTTATTTATTTATTTTTGATAAAAATGAAGTTCAACTTGATTAGTAATTGCACGTTTGCTTTAATAAACTATGTTGGAAGGATTAAGTTAACTATTAGAACTACAAGACTACAAAAAGAATATTTGTAATTGTTGTAAATGGCATTTAATAGAGAGTAATTATCTCCCTGGTCATTAAACTTGCATGGTCACTATTCGAAGCAATAGATTCATGGCTTTTCTCATGAGGATTCACACAGAGAAGAATAGAAATTCTCACATATTCAACTCCACCTTTCAACCAAAGTCCAAGTTTGTTTCCATTTATTAAGTGGTTAAGTGCTTTCAACTCTAAAATGTCATTAATTTATAAACATCAAAGTTAGGTTTATTTTCTAGTAAAGCCATTAGGAAAATGTTATTATTGTTAACAATAAATAATTAATGACACACTAAACAATTAGAATGTCTTCACTTTTATTTATTTATTTATTTATAGGGAAAGGGCTCAAATAAATCTCTTGGGCGGATGGGTACATGCATGCTATTGTCTCTCCCTCTCTCCCTTTAAGTGCCGTATATTTGCTAAATAGCCATTTGTCCGTATGGCTGTGACACAAATTTAAGAAGATCTTAATCTAATTTATTATCCGTTTAAAGGAGAAAAAAAAATAGTGTTATTGTGGCTGCCAAATTAAATAGTTGATTATAGACCGTTGTATTATCATCCAAAACAACTTTGAAAGAAAATAATCCTGTTGAATTAAATTTAAATCAAAAAACATTTCAAGGCGCACAAAAATTTTATTTATCAGATTTTTTGCCTATATTTTAAAGTCACATCTAAGGATTCTTGCTATGTAGACATTATTTTACATTCAATGAAGGAAACAGGATGTCACAGCGAACTCTTGCTGAAGGTGAGTGTATATATATATATATATATATTGTAAGGGAAAAATGAATTTACTTTTTGAATAAATTAAAATCAGTGATTTTTAAAAAATCAATAAATAAAACTTTTCTAATATTGTGAAATTGTGCATGATGTAAGGCAACCCCCACCCTCGTGATCTCATCGATGACCTCAACATCCCCATTCCTCCAAGATAAAGAAAACACTTCGTTCGGACCAAATATGGGCACAAGTCTGAGTGACAATCCCTCACCCCCTGATGATTCATCGATGATGACATACATACAGAAGAAGGGATAATGTGCCCTATATAAGGCGCTGGGCGGAGGGCCCGTGCTCATTCAATCACTTGTCATTCAATCTCGCTCATTCAGAATTCAGTCATCGTAGATGCTGGAACCTGGCCCATCTAGTTAGGGGGATCTCTAGGTGAATATGCCTGCCCCTACTAGATAAACTCTTTCATATCTGAAACCATCCAGCAAAATTCCATTCTAAAGTTGACTCCGCACTAAATAGGTGCAAAAGATCCTAACATCAAGAAGTACCATATTCTGGCCGGATGAGGGGCCAACGGGCCCCACACTCTTCTTGGATGCTAGACCCCCGCCACGGATAACCCCCCCAATATCATCGTCAGCAGCCATGGACCGAATACTTATAAACAGATAAGCACATTTTTATGTAAACAAAATTGTAATCTTTTCATATTGATTCAAAAGTAAAATAAATAACTCTTGTAAACATTTGTATCAAAAAATCTTTCAGCAACTGCGAAGCACCCCATTATTTAAATTAAATAAAGTATTTTTGTTAAAATTTATTAACTTATTATTTACCTTATTCCCAGCCTTTCAAAATAACCAAAGCACATTACAATATATATATATAAATTAAAAACAGTGTTTTAATCTATCATATTTTATTTTCAGAGTATTGGTCAACCAATGTACATCAAGGTTTCAATCCTCAACGGATCATCATCAGGACCTGAAAAGTGAATGAATCACAATAATTTATTATCTATAATATAATATACATTTGTGTCATGAACATTCATCTGTTTTTAAAAAATTAATTATTAATGAATATCTTGTCGTTTATCAAACTGTAGAATTGTTTTTTGTTTAATATAAAGTGTTAAAAGATATATACTGAGTATTTTTTAAATTAAATTAGACATACCTTAGCTCTGATAAAATCCTATTCATATATAATTTCACTTTTTATTTTGATGAAATATACAAAAATATTTTAATTTCTAGGAAAGAACTGGAGAATAAAAACCAGCAATTGATGGACCCTCTCACATCATCTTTAATTGGCAAATATTTCGACTGGCATTACGCCTAGTCATCATCAGTGCAAACAAATGATTTGGTGGAGGGCCGTGTCAAACAATGGTTGAGGATTATTTTAAAATTTCTCGGAGAAGCAGGGGTCAGACGCAAGTGCAAGCAAAAACTTCGCTTGCACTTGCGTCTGACCCCTGCTTCTCCGAGAAATTTTAAAATAATCCTCAACCATTGTTTGACACGGGCCCTCCACCAAATCATTTGTTTGCACTGATGATGACTAGGCGTAATGCCAGTCGAAATATTTGCCAATTAAAGATGATGTGAGAGGGTCCATCAATTGCTGGTTTTTATTCTCCAGTTCTTTCCTATACATCTTATCCAGCGAAAATCTTCCAATTGCAATCATTTTAATTTCTTATTGACAATTATATTAAACCTTCCTTTTAATATATTTTTATGGATGGATCTCAAAGAATTAACATATAACTAATTAAAATATATAAGAAAGAGATTGTGCTGTGCTAATTCAACGACATTTTTATAATTTAATTTGACAGGACAATTGCTACCAACTTTCAGTTAAAATTTTTTCAAGTAATTAAATAGTGTGGGATTTTTAAAGTCACTGTAAATAGATACAAAATTGTACAGAACCTTTAGGATCACATTTATAGGGTGGTTAAAGACATCATCATCATAAGTTTTCTGCTTTTTTTTTCGCAGGTCATTTAGTGGCGATTCTTCCTTCTCCATTCACCCCTTTCCTGAGCTAATCTTTTCATCCCTTCGTATCCATCTTCCTACTTCAATTCGTCGATCATTTTTTTCCTTCTTCTCCCTTTCCTTTTCCTTCTTCTACCATTCCTTCCAGTACATCTTTCATTAGTCAATCCATTTCCTTTTCCTCAAAATAATGTCTTTAAGTAGATATCTTTCTTCTCCTACTCTCCTTAACACCTCTTCATTCCTCACCTTGTCCGACCACTTGATATTCAACATCCTTCTCCAAATAACTTCAAAAGCCTCAATCCTTTCCTTATCTCTCTTCAACAATGTCCACGCCGCACAGCCATACATAAGCACACTCCAAACGAAACACTTGACCAATCTTATCCTCAAACCTAAATCCATTTTACTTGTTAAAATCCTCTTCTTTCTATTAAATGCCTTCTTTGCCATAGCAATCCTTAACTTGATCTCTCTTTCGCTTTTCCAACCTTGCGTTCCTTCTGTGCCTAAATATTTCCAACTGTCTATTTGTTCTATCCTCTCTTCGTCCACTACTACACATATTTCTTTCTGCTCCTCTACTCTCATTACTTTTGTCTTGCCTTTGTTGATTTTCAAACCATCTCCTTCTTCTAGGTGTTCTAACATTTTCTCCAGTTCTTTTTCATTTTCTGCGAATAAAAGCATATCATCTGCAAACCTGATGCTGACGATATTTCTTCCTCCTATACTTATTCCCTTTTCATTTTCCCAACATTTTCCTACCATATCCTCCATTTATAAGTTAAAAAGAACAAATAGGAAGTCAAATATTCTAGATAATGCCATTGGTGAGGATGAATATCAGTTGTTCTTGTTGAAGCAATTCTTCCATAATTGATCACACCCTCACAACATTGGTTGCTTCGGGCAATGTTGATTGAAAATTCATCTGTTTTCCAGTGAGTTTTCAAGCGATTGAGCCCTGCTGATTCAAAGCTGCAGATAGTTCATTAAAATCTTCAACGCGAAATCATTGGCTGCTGATTTAATTATCAGCTCATTAGTAAGAAATGAATGGACAACAAGCATCAGAATAAACGCAAGAAGGGCTAGAATGGAACGAGAGGTCCAACGTGCATTGCTGATCTTTGGAATTTGTTGAAACTTGATAAAGGGGATTTCATTCCTTTCAGCAAAGTGACGGAAGAAACAAGTGAGGTGGTAAAGTATCTTCATGTCTTCTCTTCAGCAGCCTGTTACCTTAATTTTAGTTTTAACGTTGCTGAAAGCTGCTTTATCATAATTGCTAATCAAATCCTGCACAAAGAAGTAGTGGATGTTTGTTGATTTAGTCAAACCATGAAGTTCATCGACCATTTCAACACCTAGAAGACGATCGCAGCACATAGAGCTAGCAACCAATAAACTTGGGTTTGGGGTGATCTTTTTCTTTGAACATTTGCTGCAGCCGAACAACGTCTGTCTTTTATTTAGAATAATAAAAAAATACTAAAATTTGGGTACCTTCCTCTCCCCCCCCTGGGATTGTCCTGAGCGTTCCGAATGTTGTAATTGCCACCACATTAAGTAAATTAAGCTAATTAAAAACCGCTTTGAACACCTCTCTTATATACCATCTTATAATACAAGACTGCGACTAGTCAACCTAAAATTTCAAAGTTTTTTTTTTATTTTAAAGTCATACATCTAATAATATATAGCTCCTGTATATTCATTTATATCTTTAAATAAATAAAAGAGAAGAAGAAATTGTGAGTTCAGAAAATAATTCTAACAATGTATTTACCTATTCTTGTACTTGAGATAAAAAAAAATAAAATTAATAACCAAAGGGTAGAGGAGAAATAGATAATTTTTTTTGCAATATTTAATATTAATGGTAAATGCTCATTTTTCTTGGTACCATTGTGAATTGTTTTGTGTTAATAGCTCTGAAGATGGTCTTAAACAGGTCAGAAACATTATCACTGAGGGGGAAATAAAAGAAATTAGTTTCTCTCTCCTATAGAGCACACAACACGCCAGATTTTTTGTATCGACATTGGTTTAGTTTCCGCCGATATATTAGAATTCAAGATGTAAAATTTATCATTTGGAGAAGCCTGATATACAGTAATTTCCTCTAAGTTTGATTTTTTTCTTCGAATAACCTCTACCAATTCCTAGACATGCCAGGTATCCCGAAACCATATTTTCCACCTCGATTGATCGAGACTGAACCTGCATCGACCATTATTTACGACTAACTATTCTACTTTGCTAATACTCTTTAATTCCACAACTACAACTAACTTTGAACAAACTTCCCCATTAATTCTATCAACTTTTTCTTTCATATACTATACATCTACTAAGCAAGAATTCGAGAAATCAACAAGAATCAATTAACACCTAAGGGACCTCTCTTAGCGAAAAAAATGTGGGTCCACCATTGCGATTAACAAATAAATTTTATTTAATTTTAATATAATTTTAAAAATTTCCATGGTAATATTAGCAACAGTAAAATTCAATATTATTGGTTTTTTTATATTCTCTTGAAAATAATTCGGATTCCGAGAATATAGAATTTCATTGATTTAATATTTATTATATTCAACAAAAAAAGAAGATTTAATCAATTTATTTCAATTCAGGAATAAATTTAATATCAAGCTTTGTTAACAACAAATATATAGAGAGAGGGAGTGTTTAATCCTTATTCAAGGGCAAAATTATTCGTGTCCTAACATTATTAATCCTATTTAATAGGATGTAATCTCTTTAGTTGCTGCTGTTAAATAAGAAACTTACCTACATCTTACCTGATTCTTTTTTCTTTTGTCTAATCAATTGTAATTTTGCTAATTTCACCAATTGTTTTTGGGATAAATGAAATTATTTTAATCAATTATTTATTTTTATACAGGACCAAGGGAGTAGGCGCCAATAAGTGAGCCTCTACACTGTAAAAAAAACTTTTAATTTTAGTATGTTTTAGTATAGTAAATTTACAAATTTTCCTTGTAAATGATAACTACCATACATTTGTATACTAAATACAAATATATGCATTCAAAAATTTTTACAACCAAAAAACATTTTATAATTACAATTCTCTTGGAAAATTAGAGTAAATATTGTAATTTTACCATACGATTTCTAATTTTACAATACAACGGCATTGTAATTTTAGAACACTGTTTGTAATTTTAGAAAAGGGTTTGTAATTTTACAGTTTTCTAATTTTACAATACAAGGGTATTGTAATTTTCCTTTTAAGGCTGCCAACATGGCCGACTTTGTTTCGACTGCTTTTTAGCTTTCTTAATAAAAGACATTTTTGGCACTATAAGGATTTATTTAAGTTATAATAATACAAAAAATAATAATATTAAGATAACTTTAAGTTTATTTTTTATTTTATTATTTAGTAAAATAGTTTACAATGAGGTCATACTTGAATGCCAAATAGCAGAGATAGATAATTAGTTAACAGGTGATTCGATGGTCAAATGAACTAAGCAGCAGGCTTCTACAAAAAAGTCAGTGTTCAAATCCTGGAGGAATTTTTCATTAAATAAAATATTTACTCTCACCCCATCCAGGTAGAGACGTCCCCTAAAGGTCAATAACCTATGGGTCCAGTCGTAATTTTTTTTTCTTTTTTCTAAATATTAGTAAAATTTTTACAAACATTTGGATTGTAAATTGCTAAATATTTTGAAACCCATTACCAGACATTTGGATCTCGAAAATTGCTAAATATTAGTAAAATTACCAAATTTGGACTCGAAAATTGCCAAATATTAGTAAAATTGTCCACGCATTTGCAAACGATTTTTGCAAAGAGTTTTGTAAAAATATAATTCAACTGTATAGTAAATTTAGTTTCTATTGGTCTTGAAATTTGCTTACAACAAAAAAATTGTAAAATCATCAAAATTTTTTTACAGTGTATATTAAATAAAAACTCTCAAGTGTTGAGAGTGTTTCGGCTTTATTCTGCTAATGCCATCATCAGTCAATTAGAGCTGGAAAGTCATACATTTAATTAATTTTTAAGTTGTTAATCTCAAATACAAATAAAATATTTTATATAGATATACAAAAATTCCTTACAGTATAAGTGTATAGAGTTGTTATATTATTAACAACTTAAAAATTAATTAAATGTATGACTTTCCAGCTTCCAATTGACTGATGATGGCATTAGCAGAATAAAGCCGAAACGTCTCAACACTTTGAGAGTTTTTATTTAATATAGAGGCTCACTTATTGGCTGCCTACTCCCTTGGTCCTGTATCAACTATATCTACAGCCACTCAATCTTATATCTACATATAAATTATTTATTTTGTATAAAAAATATTTGATTTTATATATCAAGTGCAAAACTGTGATGTTCCCTCGTTTATATGACATGTTTCAACGTCATGGCACCATCTCGGGGTTCCTTATAGCAGCTATTTATTAAAAAAAAAAAAAAAAAAAAAAACTAAGGATTAAATAACACAGGGCAACAAAAAGGAACTTTTTTTTTTGTTGACTGAGAATTCGAAGCTATTTCTGGGTATTTGGGTAGCGCTGATTCCAAAAATGCCATTTTAATTTAATTATCTACAACTTATAGAGCTCCTTTTTTTAAAATATTTTTTATTTAATGCGATTAATCTAAAAAAAAAATTTTTTTTTTTCAAAAATCAAAAAAAGGGCTTCTATAATTTGTAGATATTTTAAATAGCTTTAATTTAAAAAAAAAATTTGAGGTCGATACTTCAAAATTGTGGCCGCTGAAACTCCTAAAATTAGCACCCCGAGACGCGCACCTTAAAGCTTTTATGGTTTGAAATATTATTAGGGGAATTTTTAATCATAGACCACATTTTTGTATTAAATATTTATTAAAAATATAAATAGGCCTACTGTACAACGATCTATGTTAAAATCAAATTCAAGAAACTTATTGTAACATCATGCTTTTTATCAGGGGGTGCACTCCAATGGGAGAATTTGAAATTGTGTGACGTCACGATTGCCACCCCAATGAGAGTTTGACACTTTTATCCGCTAGAGAGCAGGGTAATCAACCGATGAAATGATCATGTGATTTCTATATATATTATATTCAAATATTGTCAAATACGTTAAAATTGTCATTTAAGAGATAAGTATTGGATTTCATTATATACTTAAAAATGTTTTTAATTATATTTATATGTTTATTAACTACATTTCCATTTATATTTTTAGGAAAAAGAAAATGTTTAGCAAAAAATTGCAATAATTATGACAAACTAACTGAAATTGATAACCTAAAGATCATTCGATTTGGGCACAGTATTCCTAAAAATAACAGTCACCTGTGAGATCTTTCACAACAAATGGAAACATCAAATAAGATAAGTAATTTTTCTAATGGTAAATATTAGTGAAAATCAAACAATTGTCAATATTTTGACAATAGTTTGAGAACACCAAATATTCTTCAAAATTTATTATAGAAATGGAGAAAGATCATCCATTAAATGATACATCAAATTCCTTAAAAGATTTTTCTTTTTCAGAGGATTCAGATGTTATTCGTCGACAAAACTATCAACTGGACAACTCGCCTAATTTACCAATAACTTACGTTACTAATTTTGATTCTTTTTCAGATCGTCACAAATCTATAACAAATGACAATTCAACTTATTTATTTATCTCTTGTGTATTTTTGTTCATTTTTACATATTATAAATTTTTTTATTTCTTTTTTGTATTCTGTACCCCAAAAGGTATAAAATGTATTTACCTGTATTTTTTTAAATAAATAGTTTATCTTTCCAAAATATCTGATGTTTATGTTATAAAAAATACCCATATTCTTTCTATATTTAAAAAAATTACTTATTAACAGAAAAATAATATATATATATATATATATTTACACGAAATACATAATTTTAAATTTAGCGGCTAAAATTTGGTTTGAATTTTGCGCAAATTCCCTGCGTTCTGATTGTGCCACCCTAATGGCGGACAAAAACCAGAAATTAACATTGAGTACGCTCTCTGTTTATATATATACTCTGTGCTTTTTATGTAAACACTTGCTTTGATAATTGTGACTAACTTCATAGAAATAAGTGAAAATAGCGGGAAAATTTGAATCTAACTTCACAGAAATGCCGACAGATGGCGCTGACGTCGTTGTATATAAAAAGGCACGTAACTGACATGACAGTTGGTTCACTTTGAGTTGGAGCTAGTGCAAAGTACTTGATAACTGTTGCAGAATAAGTAGTACAGTATTTATATATTTTTAATAAATTTTTAATTCAAAAATATGGTCTATGAATAAAAATTCCTCTAATAATAACTGGAGGCATATTTTTTTATATTAATAGAGAAGAGCAAGTTAAAAAATTCTGGTGGCCATAGCGGACGGAATGACTAGTGTCTAGTATATTATAAATTAAAAAAAAAAACACCATTTTTAATTTAGTATTTCCTTTGATATCTTTATCTAAAAAACGAGGAAAAAAAAGAAGAAAAAGGCAATAGGATTGAAGAAGGAAAGAGAGAGAGGCTCGTATTTCAACTTGGAGCGTGAAATTAGCTAGCGACGACTACGACGCCGACGGAGAGAGAGAGAGGATTTCCATTCCTTGCACTCCCCTCTTCGACCTAAATGTCACGTGACGAGGCGTAAATTACATTCATCGTTTCATATATTGAAGACTTTACGTCTTCTCTCTCTCTTTTACTCAATATTTAGGATATCAGAGTAAAAAAAAAAAGAAAACATTTTTTATATATGAACCCTGTTATGCAATGGTGTGTCAAAGACCAAAAAAATTCAAAATTGAGTTAAGCACGGAATATTGTTTCAAATGCTTTAATTAATAGTATTTTTTTATGAAATATGTCCTAAAAAAATTTATATTTAATGTAAAAGCATAAAATTATTTTTACAATATTTCAATGCAGGATTTTACATTTTCCAATAATGATTTATGTTCCTAACACGTTGTTTTTTATGGTGTTAACAACCAATAAAAACTTATTTAAACTTAAATAAACCAAAATCCTTTTTTTTTTTAAATGAGAAATGAATCGTAGATGTCAAAATTTAATTTTTTGATATTATTCCTGATAATGAAGATGAGGATGAGTGCGATTTCGATATTAAGTCAATTTCATTATTATAACTTTGATTTACTGTTGCCATGTTCACTTCCATTCAGGAATTAATTGATGAGAAAATTTTGTTATCACTTTGTATTTAATTTTAAAACGTTAATACTATTTAAAATTTATTAATGTAATTTTGATAAAAAAGTTTCTAAGCTATTTAGTATTAAATATAACCATAAAAAAGAACTTTAATAATATCTTCGTTTTAATTTTTGAATTTTAACCTAAAATTATTTTATTTATTATCAAGAGACTTTGAAGCATTTTTGCAAATTGCAAATTGGACTTAGAGAATTTGCAAAAATAATTTTTTATATTTTATTGTTTATTCTCTAAATTAGTCGTATTTTTAGAGATAATTTATGAATATCTGCCATAATTACAGTATATACTTGCACAATTGACAAAAAAAATGATATATAATCTAATTAAAACAATTTAAATCAGAAAAACTTTAATGTTGATTTTCTCAAAACTCGATGTTTGGTCTTTGACACACCATTGCATAACAGGGTTCATATAATGACTTCACGGGTTCATTTGTTGTTGATTACTAAATTTAATGAAAAAGACCATACAATGTAATAAATAATTTTATTTTTCAGTAATCAACTCTCCATTTTTTTTTTTTTATTTAAGAAAAAGAAAGAATTAATAAGTGGAACAACAATTGGTACGAAGAAAATCCACTGTCTCAAATTTGTGGACGATTTGGTGCTTTTTGCGGATGGTGAGGAGAGCCTGGGAGATTGTATAGGAGGTAGAAAAATTCACTAAAAAAAACAAAACAAACACGTCCCCTCCATGTGAAGCGGCCTTAAGTTAATAAATAAAAAATTTTATGTTAAAACAAGGTATGTAAACTTCAATAACGGAAAAAAATAATAAATTAATTGAAATGTAATTTTATGAAATTTCTTTCTAGAACAAATGAAAATTATCATATCAAATAAAATTATATAATAACAACCCATAATTACATGACTACAGGTGTATCAAACAATATAATTGATTCAAATGTTATTGAGGTATGTAAAAATTGTAATTAGTAAGACGTGATATAAAATTAAAAGAAAAATTAATAATTATAAAACAGTATTAATAAAATTTAAAAAATGTTAATCTTAAGATATCAAAAAACAGACGAACAAGATAAAATAATATTTGAATGTATTATGTAATTGTAGGTCCTGAGGATGATGTTTTTACATCAAAACTGATCTTTGTACAAGGCAGTTGGCCATCAATAATATAACTTAAAAATAAAAACTTTTTGTTTTTATTGATTTTTTTTTTTTTTTTTTCATTCACACTCACATTCACACACACATTCACACAGTCTTTTCGGCAACTTAGGCCATTTAAGACTTTTTACGATAATCAGTATGTTTTTAATATATCAATTGGGGGGTCCAGGCATTTTTATTTAAGTCATTTGGTATCCAAATGCCTTAAATAAAATTATCGAACTGCCTGGGGTCCGAACCCGAGACGTTCGGTATAGAAGGTAGGACGCTACCAACTACTCCAAGCCCCTTGGGCTTTATTGATTTATTGACCTATCATCAGTCATTGACGAAAGAAGCTACATAGTCAACTTGTGAATTACACTTTAATTTTTAGGAGTACTATGTTTATATAAAATTTATTACATCTTGAATTCAAATGTACCGTACTGTCGGAAACTAAATATATGTCGACACACGAAAAATCTGGTGTGACAAGCACAGAACACAACTTTCGAATGTAAGAGAAAGTTGTGTGCTGTGCGACCAGTCACACCAGATTTTTTAAAATATATTTGACATAAAATTTTTTTTTTTTTTTTTCGTTTCATCAATTTCAATTTCTAGTCACAAATATACTTCATAATTAGAAAAATAGTTCTTAAACCAAAAATTAAAACATGGTTTAATTCTATTGATTTAAAAGAAAAGAAAATACGCTAAAAAGCTATCTTTAATTAAACTAATATATATATATATATATATATTTTTTTTTTACTTCCCTAGGGAGAAATTTTCATTTGAATGATTTCCTTTTCAATTAACTCAATTGCATGGATTTTTTTTTTTATTTCGTTCAAGCCAACGTTTCTGGAATGGACATCTCTAAAATGTCGTTCATTTTAAAGAGAGGGAGGGAGTGGGTTGTTGTTGTTGTTGTTGGTTCTACCATTCTATTCAATGTGCAGTGGGTTTCATTCGAACTGAGATTGATAAAGTTTTTAATACTGTAGCAACCATAGGCGCCGGAACTGGGGGGGGGGGGGGCAAGGGCACATTGCCCCCTTCTTGGGGGGGGCAAAATTTCTTCTTTTTATTTCATTTATTTTTAAAAATGATATATTTTTACTTTTGAAAAATAAAATCTTCTAAATTAAAAAAAAAAATTAAAAGAGTAAGAAATTCATTTTTTTTTTCAAAATTTTTTCCAAAAATTTTTGATAAAATCACTACTAAATTTTTTAAAATTTTAATTTTATTAAAATTGTGATTTTATTTAAAATTTTTAAAGTTTTATAGTAGATTTGTTTTTGTTTTATACTATTTGAACATATTAAATTATTTTAATATTCTAAAAAAAATTTTTTGCCCCCCCCCCTGATTCAAATTCGTTCCGGCGCCCCTGGTAGCAACCGAAAACTAACAAACCAAAACAAAAATCAAATATTTTCAAAAATTTTATAAATGCAAATGTAAAAATTTTGAAATACCTATATCAAATAGTGACAAACAAATCTATAAAAATTTTCCAAAACTATGAGTTTCTAAAAAAAGAATAATTGAGTTTTTGAAGGAATTATTCGGTGATTTAATTTTTTTTTTTTTTTTTACAACACAGTTGAAGAAACCTTTGAAAATTTGATTACAATGGCCTTTCGATAGTTACATGTTTAGAGCGCTTGAATAGAATTCCAGAGGTCCATAGTTCGAATCTCACCGGAGGCAATTTTATAATTTCTCTAACAAGGGGAGTGCATAGCCTTCATGTCACCGATTTGAACGAAAATTTTGTTATTTGTAGTACTTAATGAAAAACAAATTCTGTTAAAGCGAAAGAACGCACTTCTCAACTGTTCGTCAAAAAAAAAAAATGTTAAAGATTTTGCCTTAAGCGGTTGCTAACAATAACATTTACAAAAGCCGCGTTAGGTAGATCGGTGCGTTCATTCTTTGTAAACGTGAAATCCCGAGTTCGAATCTCGCCCTGGGCAACTAATTTTTTTTTGTGTAATATATATTTTTGGGATTTCTAAGAATATTTTTTAATATTAATAAATAAATAAAACGTTTTTTTTTTTGGCTTTTAATTTTTAACATGTTCCATAAATGTACAGTATTTAAAGAAATTACAAATACTTTCTGTCAAAAATATAAGGAAATATTTAATATTCAATGAATACATAACAATATAATAAATTTTTGAGAGTAATATATTAATATTTCTCGTATAATATTAAATATTTCCTTACATTATATTTTTAACAGAAAGCATTTAAATTTTCTCTAAATACATATATGGAACAACATGTTAAAAATTAAAAGCCAATAATTAAAAAAAAAAAAAACGTTTTATTTATTTATTGACATTAAAAAATATTCTTAGAAATCCCAAAAATATAAATTACACAAAAAAAAAAAAAAAAAAAATAGTTACACAAGGCGAGATTCGAACTCGGGAATTCATGTTTACAAAGAATGAACGCTACTAATCTAGCCACAATGGCTTTTTGAATTGTTATTGTTAAAAACCGCTTAAGGCATGCTGGCAAAATCTTTAACATTTTTTTTATAGACGAACAGTTGAGAAGTGCGTTCTCGCTTTAACAGAATTTGTTTATCATTAAGTACTACACATAAAAAAATTTTCGTTCAAATCGGTGACATGAAGGCTATGCACTCCCCTTGTAAGTTCATATATAAATTCAATTACAAGTATGTGGTTTCTAAAGGGGGCCTTGGCTCAGAGAGAAGACACTAGCTTCTCGTGCTTAGGGTCCCAGGTTCGCTTCCCGTCCCAAGCGAGAAAAATTTATTTTATTTGAATTGGCTACCAATCATTTGAAATAAATAGGGGTGGGGTCTAAATAGTCTTATTGATGCCGAAAAAGACGTTAATTAAATTTAAAAATAGCTACAAGATGTAGCGAAGCGGAACGCAGTGAAGCGAAGCGAGTCTCATAATAATAATAATATTAAACTAATTTTTTTTTTTTTTTAAATTGTGAAAAATTATTTTTGTCTTTATTACTAGGTATTATTAAGTACAAATTTGATATACAACATTTTTGGCATTTAATTTTCTAAGCTTTTTGTTCTCCGTCAGGGCCGGCGCAAGCTATTCTGCCGCCCTAGGCAAGATATTTTTTTGCGCCCCCCCCTCCAAATTAGATTTTTTGTTTACATTTTCCTCCCTACCCGAAATCACCACTTTTTACTCATTTTTTTTTGTTTTTGCATTTAACGAGACTTTTACATTAATTTACACACACAATTACAAAATAATGTTACATAAACAAATTCCGCTTCTTCTTGATCCGCTGTGTTTTGTTGTTTGATTTGTTCGTGGCGTAAATACTTTAAAAATGACCCTTTTTGTTCTGAAATAAACTTGTCCTTCTCAGCTTTCCTTTTCCGGTATTGGACATCTTTTTCTTTCAGCCATTAAGGGCCGGTTGCTTCATCCTGGGTGAGTTTGTTAGCCCCGGGCTAAATGGCTTTTTTTTGTAATGCAGAAACCCTCTTCCGGGGGAACAAATCATGTTCTGTTTGTGAAGTTTGCAACTCCATTAAGGCATCTTATAAAAATTATTAAAAATAAAAATTGATATTATCACCCATAATTTAAATAAATATTATAATTATAATATAAAAATAATAATAATTATAATATAATATAAGAAATTAATTTTTTTTTGCTAAAATTTGAAAATTTTCAAAAAAATAAACAAGATTTATTATAGTTCACATAACAATTAGTCAATTGTTCCAATCTTCACAACTATTGTGACAAATTGCCAGCTGTGTGGCTCAAATAAAGATAATTTCAAAAAGAAATATACCTTTTATTTTCACCTAACAAGAAGTAATATCAACTGAAAATATTCATATAAATATTTAATATCAATTTGCATTCAATTTGAAAACAAATAGTTTTATTAACAAGACATATGCAAGCAATGCCTTAGATGAAGTTAGGAGAATATTCAACAACTTGCAATATATCCTGGATATACGAGTATAATCCTGATTGACATAAAATAAATAATAACAAAAAAACGGTAGATTCCATATTGCATTTATATTATTTTTACATTTATATTGGTGGAGTTAGGATGCTTGGGTTCATAATACATGTTCGTACGTGTCACCCCAGGGCTAAATTTTAGCCCCAACTTTGGGCCTGGGCTAACTTTAGCCCGGACCTTGGCTCCAATTCCCCATATATCTATATGAAATTACTCAAAAGTGAGGTTAACTCAGGGCTAAATATGGCGACGAGATCTGATGCAAGCGGGCCCTAGCCTATAACATATTTTATAAAATATACAACATTTCATCATTTTATTGATAAAATAAGTAGAATATAAGGTAAAATAACAAATATATGTACTTCTAGAATACTTCTTTTAGCAATAAAATGATGAAATATCGTATATTTTACTATAAAAATAAAACTGAAGTGGGTTTCTGCACTACAAAAAAAAGTCGGAGCTAACAAGCTCACCCAGGATGAAGCAACCGGCCC